>JAUJYZ010000098.1:1187500-1375000 GCA_033675265.1 Actinostola sp. cb2023 | reverse complement strand
AAGGAAAGGAAAGGAAAGGAAAGGAAAGGTCGGATTGTGTCGATCTCTTTTGTCAATGATTCTGGTTGTCTAACTTTGCTATTGTATTCTATGACTGATAATTACCAAGTAGCTAGTGTAAAGTATGCTAATAGCAGTTCCTACTAATCAGTTATATCTGTGTCAGTCACGAACGCTAATCTCTGTCAAGTCAGTAAAGTAGTAGCTACTAATGGCTAAAAAAGATATATCGAAACGAATACCCATCCTGAGGGCTTTCGGCCATGTATCTCCATAGTAACCACATGGGTGTACTAGATATGTACGTCCGTCAGTAATCTGAGATGTGTATCATCTTTCCTTGTGAAGTGTTTGCTTTCACGGTTATCATGACCATATATACAAGTTCGAGATTTATACATTCAAAGTTTTATCGTTCAATATCTCGTTTTTCTAAATTTCTTTAATGGAAGAAATATTACAAATTGAAAGTGTTTTTTGTTGACTGTACTTTTTTTCATTACTTTTCCCTTCCGCTTTTAAACAAATAAAAACTGGCAATTTAAGTTTGATTAGAAGTATTATTCAATTCTGATATTAGAAACAAGAATGATCCATCTGTTCAAGGCTAAACCCGTCACATATACATTCATAATTAAATTAGTAATTGTTCCCAATAACAGATTATCAATCGAAAATCAAGAATCAAAATCAACATTCACGACAAATCGGTTTTGAGTATGCTTTACTTCTCTTCTCAAACCTAAAACTTTATAAAACGTGGTTGACTTTGATTTGATATTTTACGTAGAATCTTGTATCGTTTTTAAAAAGGCCATATAATGACATACGACTAACTGATGCCTACTCGAGTGAAAATCTTTACAGACTATTTTAATGAACGACTAGAAATGGTTGGCGAATAAGAATATTTTCAAGTCACAAGTAAAGGTTGTACCTACCTTGAATCTAGTGCGGGCCGCCAGGAGTGAATGTCGGGTGAGCGGAGAAAATATATTGGTATACGTGTGACGTCACAGATTCGCCAGACAAAGGATTTATGTCACGTGACACCCTCATTAAATAAAGTTTCATTCATTCATTCATTTCACCGACGCTTTTTTATTAATTACAGTTTTCCAATTAGCGTGTTCTTCATAATGTGCCTCTTCTTTTGGCTTATTTGGCCGTTTAAAGCTATGCAATTTATCTTTTTGGCGTGACACGTTGGAGGCAATTCAGACTGATTCAACACCGATAGATAACCAAAAGTCGTTACTGAAATAGGAACTATTTTGACCGTGTTAGTCCAAGGTCGCACTAGTAAATAATTAGTATTTGATTGGTGCAATTATACAACACTTTTCTATTCTAATCTGATACCAAACTGACTCAAGATTAATGCGGGTATCAAACTGATTTTTACGTCAATTTGTTATCGTATTTTTCAGTTTTCATTTCGTACCACTTTATCCGGCAGTTCGTGCCTAAAAAAAATAAAATAAAATAGCCATTACATTTCTCAGTACTTTTTGGTATCTTTTTCGCCTTGCTAGGGGGGCAACTGCTCCCCCTGCCCCCACCCCTGTGCTGTGTACGTCCCTGTCGTTAAACGGCTGTTTTTCTCGTTGATTGATAACCACTTTAGTGAGCTTTTCCTGATTAGTAGTTGTGGTTATTTTGGCTTCCCGTCGTCCTAATTATCACGACTTTCCTTCTTTGTATTTCGATAAAATTTCCACTAAAACTCGCCGTTCTTGTCTTTAGTACCTCAAGCTAAATGTAGCGATAGACAATTATACTCTTTTGGAAGCTAGTGCGTCTCATTGAAAGCGTTTAATACTTGTCGGCGTTATTTCAAGTGGGCATAACGATCAATTGAAAGAAATTTCCTCAGGCAATTAACAAACGCTAGAGGTGCCATTTCTGTGTAAGGTCTTGCTGACGTGGATGTCTTTGTTCTTCTGCCTCTGAGACCCACTGTAGTAATCAATGAAGCAGCCGTTAGTAACAATAATAATAACTCTCTGGAACAATAAACAAACAAATCTCACTACGTAGTGCTTGTGAAATATGTAGTGAGATACCGAGAAATGTCGATCAGTTTCGTAACCAGATCATTCAACTTGTGTACTTTTTTTCACAAATTTATCATGAAATACAACTTTGTTTTTCGGTCGATTAGATACTGACAGCATGTATTTGATTGCCCTAGACAAACCATCCCAGATACAGAGATGATATCGCTCACCTATCTACCAGATCGAGCTCGTTACATCACCCATCGTCGCAACTCAATCGCTCCTAGAGGCAAACAAGTCAAATTCAAAACTCAAATCAAACTCAAATCAGTGTTTAAACTTGTGAAAAAAAAACCGCTGGAATATTCCACCGTTCAAGCTAAAACTTGATCAGATTTTTCACGTCTAGCTTTAATTTTCTTGAAAATTTCATTTTTATAAAGTCATAAAGTGTGTCACGTGACAAAGCACGTGGTCAAGAACTTGTAGAAAAGTTCAGTTTAAGACGTTTAACCGTAGAGAAACTATATGCAGAATAACGAATAGTGTGTTATCTTTGAAATTCTGCACGGAATGGTTAATTGTCCCCCGTAGTCTGTTAATGGCAAAAATTAACATTTATATTATTTCTTCTTTACTGTAATAGTGCGGACATCCATTCCAGACGGTTTCATGTTGGTCTCTTTATTATTCAGTGATGACAGGAGCCCATTAGTAATGGGCTCCTGGTGATGATAACTGAACCGTGAAACGACTGATAATAATTGTGATAAAGTCGGCCGCCCATTTTGAAATACCTTAAGGTCACGTGACTACTACACAAGTCGACAATAATTAGCCCAAATATTCAAATGAATGTGATTTTTCCCTCTAAAGACCCAGGCGTTAATTAACATGCTTGAGCTAATAGCTTGTTACTTCACCGGTACTTCACTTGCATTACTTTGTCAGTCGTCATCAGTAATTTTATCACTCGGACCATGCATTTGAAACCTGCTTGTGTATAATGCTGCTTTAACCGTTCATGTTCTACATGTTCACTACCCTATTAATCGTAAAAATAACAACTGCAGCAGACACATGAAATGTCATACAAATGTATTTCGTGTTTTTATTTCAAAGAATTCATATTTTTGCAACTATAAATTTGGGTGTTTCTTGGTGCTACAGTCTGCATTGTATTCTTGGTTAGGTTTCTTTGTATGCAGGGTATTGTTTTGGTTCAAGTTCATTCTTCTCGTTCTTTGTGTTCATTGTCTAACATCATCTGGTGTTCTGCAACACCAAGAAACCTCCATAAATTTCCATCTATTTATGGCTTGTGTTGATACGCTAAATATTGTCAGATAAAGAGATTGGGCTGCCTGTGGTTAGACTAGACAGAGGCTCCTCAATCCCCAAAGTACGTTACGTTAAACGAACGATCGAACCGAGCGAAGGGTCATTATGTGATAGTTGCCATGGTTTCGACTTTGGACCAATCGAATGACGTGCTGCTCTCGGGCTTCCTGTGGCCGGGATGGACTGGCGTCTGCCACAGGCAGTCCACGCCGAGTAAAAGAACAGTGATCCAAATCTCCCCAAAATCCTACACGAGTTGTAAGGTTGGTTTCACCACACAAGAGATTGAAACAGAAAAAAATCAAAGAAAAGACAGGGTAAGAATTAAAAATAAGACGTCTTGCTCGATCGATAGAGCAAAAATTCAGAAACCAATAAAAGGAAAACAATATAAGAAACGATTTGAAAACAAAACATGTAAATGATGTATTTTACTCAGCTTCGATCGCTGGAATGCCGCAAGAGCACGAGGTGACACAGGAAGACCATGAGTATATATACGAAAGAGTGTGCAATGCATTGTGGTTAAAAAATGATGCATTGTGGTTAAAAAAGTTTAGCCCCCGTACCGATTAGGTTTCCTCAAGAGAAAATGAGGTAAGAGAAGGAATCCCTGGTACCCCATCATGTGCTCCGTTAATTCTATTTTTAGAACTCGATCTCTATTTTTAGCTTTAGTTACCATGCCCGCGCAACCACTCTTGACTTGTAGAATTTTAAAATACTCAACCTTACCTTGGTTTTTCCTTTCAAAAACTTTTTATTTTTTGCCATTAAAAAGAAAAGCAAAAGACTACACAGCTTCTGCTCCAAGATAACATAGCAGTCGGTCGTACGATTTCTATGATGTTTACATGCAAAGTCTGCACTGAATAAAAATACAAAACTGAGCGAAACAATATCGTCAACTCTCTGAGAAAAGGCCACAATTTAATTCTCTAAGACTCATTGAAGGATTTTACGAATACTCAGGCGAATTGAGCAAAATTAAGCCGGGTGCTACAAATATAAACTACACAACGATCAAAGTCAAAGCAATCACGAAAACAAACTCTAAAGTTAAAGTGGTCTTACCGGCACTTGTATTCAACAATTACGAAGTCCAAGCCGTTATTCTCAGGTTGGAAAGCACGAAAGAAACTTTACAAGAGCCAACATCACCAAAACCTTGAAGCACCAGCCATATTGTGGACAGGAAAATTTAATTCAACCATCTGCAGTCCTACAAGACGCCGGCTACAACAAAACGACTCCTTGCACTTTTTAATATCGGTTTTCTCTGTCGAAGGACATGGCAAACTGAAGCTGTTTTACTCTATTTAGAACTCTGGCGTCTCAAGTGTCCCAAATTCACAATAATTATTGAGTTTTCGAAGTAAAAATTTGTCTGTAAAATGTTCGAGAAAGTTGAGAAGATTTTCTTCGCTCACTTCGCTCAATTTTGACTTTTCATATCAAAGCCGTGCGTAACGGCCTCCGCGACCTCGCCTTATATGATCTGACCAATCACGTTCCGTTCCCAAAATAGATTGAGCATTCTAAAAATAGAATTAACGGCGCACATGATGGGTCAAGAGCCCATTACGGGAGATTCCTTCTCTTGTCTCATTTTCTCTTGGTTTCCTGCCTTGCTCGCTCGCTCCAGGCTCGCTCGTTGCGGCAGCAAAAATTACTTAATATTTAATAATCATTTTCGTGAGTATAAAAATCAACAAGCGTGCACGATAGTCTAGTGGTGCGGGGCAGTTATTTAGTGGGCCTAGGATCCGACTGTTCCCTCCCTCTTTGACTACTAAGCTGATAAGGTGTAAGCCCGGTTAGCGCGGATGGTGACTCAGCATAATGTGTCTGGGAGTATGGCCCTTTTATGGATAAATTACGGCATTCATCTCTTTTGAACCTGGGGATCTAGGGTTCGAGTCCCAGCCGTGGCACGTTTTTTCTTTTTCATTGATTTTTTGTTTGTTTTGCTATTGTTTTGTTTTTGTTTGTTTGTTTTCATTTTTTGGAATTGTTTGTGATACTTGCAGGCCGAATTGAATATAGAGTGGAAGACTGGGTTCGAATCGTAATCACAAAGCATCTAAGTATTTTAAGGGTTTCCTTGTATGCAGACATCAGATTAAATAAATTGTAGTGGCTTCATCTGCATTTAAAATTTGTTTATTAATGAACCAAGCTTTCGGCCATTGCGGCCATCTTCAGGGTTATGGAAATACACATTTCCTACGTAGCTAACAGAAAGCGGTATCCATGGAATATTAACTGAACAGCGCGCGCTAACTAGATTTTAAATAGAGCGCGAGCTGGGATCGAAGTAAAAACAACAAACTATACAAAGTTACTAAACATATATGAGTTACAGAATGAATGAATAAATGAATAAATAAAGCAAAATATGAATAAATGGATGAGTGTACTTTCATAACCCTGAAGATGGCCGCAATGGCCGAAAGCTTGGTTCAGTAAACAAATTTTAAATGCAGATGAAACCACTACAATTTATTCCATCCAAGTATTGTTTGGATGGACAACAGGTCTGCCATATTGAATGTACTCTAGATGTTATTATTACTATTCTTTTTATTAGATTGATTATATGATACACCTGTTTTCAAAAACGTTGTCCTTTTACAAAATACAAAATAGTAAATAGTAGAACGGAATTAATTAGAGAAACAATGAGCCACAGTTCCGCGTGATTGAATTTCTTTTGTTTCTTCAATGAATTCCTTTCTACTATTTACTATTTTGTATTTTGTAAATGGACAACATTTTTGAAAACGGGTGTATATTGTAGTTAGTAGTGTAACATTTAGCAATTAGTATTTATATAATCGGGCAATTTTGGTTCGATTCGGCGAAATATCAGGGCGAGTTAGGTCGAGCCGTGGCAAGACCTAACGAGTCCTGATATTTCGCCGAAACTCGGCTGGGCTGCCTGTGGCAGACGCCGAGTCTTAAATTAGGCTTTTTTTCCGGTTAGACCGTCCATTCCATCCCGGCCACAGGAAGCCCGACAGCAGCATGTCATTCGATTGGTCCAAAGTCGGTTCTTCGCTGGGTTCACATGCTCGAGAATCCATCGGTGCTCTTCGGCGTGGGCTCGGAAATCGCCCCGCCAGAGAACCGCTGGAGAACTTGCCTGCTAGAACGGCTTCTGGGGCGTGATACGCACTCGAGCGCATCAACCTGGACGGAGACATAATCTCATTACGGTTTGACAGCTTGTAAGGTAAGTCTTCTTTTGACCTCGCTCTCCCTCTCTCGGGAAGGAGGTCAAAAGGTAACGTACTTGTCGTCTCCAACCAAAACTTCCAGATCTGGACACGTCTTTTGCCGTTCACGGGCATGTTCAGGATTTCTCTGTCGTCTAACTCCGGCAATGTCAGTTGATAATCAAACTGTTATCGAAAAAACATCGCTTCGATTTTCTATGAACATCTGTCTGACTATGAACCGTGCAGGGAATGACTGAAGTGCATAAATATTTTTAAATATCTTGTAAACAACTTTGATCTCTTGGATCCATCTTTCAACAGTCCTTTCAACAGCTGTCAACACTGACTTTTGCCGACGGCGTCCGTTTTAATGAATGAAAATATGGCTGAGCTCTGATTGGCCCTATTTTTTGTGGCAAAAAAATAGGGTCAATCAGAAGCCAGCATTGTCTCACGCCCCAGAAGTCGTTTTAGCAGGTAAGTTCTCCAGTCAGTGATCGTAGTTCAGTTTACTGCTGAGGTTTGAAAAAAATTGAAACGATGTCTCTTGAAGTTCTTCATCACCTACTTCTCCAAACGCTCACTATGCTTACAAACGCATACGCCGTTCGCGGTAGGCCTACGCTGAAAGATGTCAGTGAGCGATTTTGGACCAGGCCGTTCCGCGAACTCAAAGCAATCAAAGAGAAATCAAAGCAAACTATGAAATCAAATGAGCAAAATATGAGCAAATATGAGCTCTTGTGAGGGAGCCGAGGGGAGAGTCTAAAATTGGCACATTCACAGTTTATATACAGCCACTTTTTATTTTGGCGGCGCGACCACCGAAAAGAGGCTGTATTCGCAGACTAATGATTCCACCAGCCGAGTGAACGCTTATAGAGCGTCTAGTTTATTTATAATCCCATTCTTTTCGCCGAAATGAAAGAATTTCACTAAAAACATCGAGGACGATCTTTTCAAAATACAAACTTATTAGCATATTGTCGGCACGCGTCCGTGAGTTTGAGAAGTGGCGGGAAAAGTTCAATCGTTCGCAGTTTTGTTCAAAACGTTTATTTATCTTTTGAATGAAACATATTTTCCCTTAAAATGACCAGAAGTAATATAAAAATACAATTGTTTCTTATTTAGAACCACATTTTAACCAACTGTCCGTGATATATGATATCAGGACAGTAGAGTGTCCTGATACGGGAGAATTCTCGATTGTGATTGGTTGAAACAAATATTGGGGATGATAAATAGAGGATATTACACGGTGGCGCGAAGATATGAAATTTATCAGTCTTCGAGTGGTGAAAATATTTCACGAGTGAGCGCAGCGAACGAGTGAAATAATTTTCACCACGAGAAGATAAACTTCATAACTTCAAGCCAACATGTAATTTTCTTTTTATTATATAGACATTCGCCAAGGACAAACTTAATGGACAATTCTTGTAGCTCGCTTGGAGGAATATTTTCAATATTCCTGTTCTCATCTTCACTGACTTTCAAGAAATTCTTTAATATGTTCACGTTGTATAACGTCTTCTTTTGTGTATTTTCATTTTCTTGTTCCTCGCCAAAGACTTTGACAAACCTGTCGCTCGCCATTTTGACTTTGGTTGCAACGCGCGTCAAGTGAGCGGGAAAACATCGGAAGTGACGTCATCGATATCCTCACTAGTGATGATATGGAAAATACGCCACTCGGGTCCCGGATGTAGTTTCGTATGAATTTTATGAGTGAGATATTTTCCAGTAAAACACTCGTGTCTATATAATAAATTATTATTGTAATTAGTGTGATATCTTGTAATGCGCGTGTGAGCATCTTAATATAAATATTAAATTATTATTATTATTATTATTATTATTATTATTATTATTATTATTATTATTATTATTATTATTATTATTATTATTATTATTATTATTATTATTATTATTATTATTATTATTATTATTATTATTAGATCATTTCGCTGTGTTCCAGGTTGAACCAACAGCTTTAAAGTACTTGTATCTTCGATTGGAACTTATTTATATCGATCTACTGTTTGTTCCCGCCATTAAACCCTGTGTAGTCTATCCTATAGTACATCCTGTGTTTACATTGTATCTGTTTTGGTCTATCTCTTGGTTTTCAGTTACAGATGTTTGGCTGGGCTACAAAAGAAGACTGAGTGATTAGCCTGAGCGAGCTGTCTAGCTTTCATTTTCTTCCTACAGCGCTAGCCGACCGTAAGAGAAGTAATGTTTCAAAGCCGAGAATGAGGACTAGACGGGGTTTCCAGTCCGAGGCGAAGCCGTTGATTGTTATATGAGGGATAAGAACTCAGGAAAGAGTACTTTGAAATCCATCATTTCAAAGTCCTTGGACTTTGAAATGTTTCAAAGTACTCTTGAGCGGACTTTCCGGGGTTTCCAGGTCCATCATGTGACCGGATTTGATGCACCGGATTGGCTGGTTACCTCATGAATAATTAATGAGTTTGAGAAACTGGGATGTTTTTGAAGCCAAATATGGATGTAACCAAATAAGGATGTTTGCTAGCTTCCTTCTAGCTTGGAACTGATGGAATTGTTATGTGTATACATTTTCGTTAACCTACAGAACGCGTAGTTTTTTTTCTCGGAACTAATCGTAGTTCAATAGATTAGAAATGAAAGGCATGGCTGGCAAGGGTCTGACAAAGAAGCCAGCATAGTAGGCCCATCACGTGACATTGCCCGTGTAACAATCTTTTGTTTTAGGCTCAAATGATGGGTTTTATTGCTTGAACCTTTAATATTTGTAAAAAATCTTATCAAGTCATGACTGGAAAAACACGAAGAAAAACGTAACAAAAACCCATTCTCTGTTATGTACTATAATGAAATGGACGAGCTTTGGTGATTATTACGAAATGCTTTCTCCACGAAACAAAAACACTTCAATCAAACAACTCTGTAAGCGAGTGTAGATACCGACGAAACCTGACCACTTTGTCGAACACACCCCTGATCCACACAAACACACCACGCTACATTCCAAAACTACAGTTATCTCCTGTGATTCCATCTCCTAGTTGTACATGTTTTTTACCATCAGAAGCTAGCGCTTATGGGGCTTTGATAGAGTTCAACTCAGCGTAAAGAAAATATTTTCTAGTCTTGAATAATTATTTTACAAAAAACTAAAACTATATGTGTTGTTATATCTGCGCCATTGTTGATATATGCCGCTTTTCTGTCAAAGTCAAAGCTGCCCGTCTAACAATGCCTATGGTATATAGTGTATAAACTATACAAGGTGGATACTCAAATTAGCCACCTACTGAGAAACTGATTAAATTTGGTAGAATTTTCACTAAAAAATGGACAATGATGGAGAAATTGGAAATGATTTTTTTTGAATCTGGATACCACGCCAAATAATAAATCTTGATTGTAGGCGTCGAAAGATCTCGATCGTCGAGGCAAATCTACAATATATTTAAATTAGAAAATTCAGGGCGAACCAAAGGCGAGAACAAATAGAAAAAATATGTTATTGAATGGTGGCGCGGAAATCCCACTGAGTGAATCTCACAAGTTACACTGGCTGCATTGCATGTTACCGACTGCAAGTGAAGCCATTGACTACGATTAATTGAACATTGTCATTGAACATACGCTGTAAAAGACAAATCTTACAAACTAACTGAATGAATCAGTCAAAAATTAAACCTAGAGAATCGAGAAAAAAAGTGATTTTTGACGAGAAAGGTTTTCAGAATCTTTGAGTATTTTGAAGTCATAAATCACACAGTAATACGCTATCAGTAGTGCATGACCTATATGCAATGGTTTAAATTGTCCTCCCATGCACTGTGTGATATCCTACAGTTCTTTCAATCAAACTATGGCATGGCGTTTGTCTGGTTCTTCAGGCTATACTGATTCGCTGCCGTTAGGTTTTCTTGACATAATAAATTACACGTATACTACGCTAGCGAGTATGAAGGGCGTATAAACCTGCCATGCACAATATATGAATTGTAGCCGTATTGGTCTGCCTTGTCAACCACTGGCACCAAGCAAGTTTTGCTTTCAGTTTTTGACGTTAGATCTTTCCTTTTTTCACTGGAGGTCGATGGATTGTCAACTGTAAAATGATGAAGTTGCTTTAACAAAAGAGAAATGACGTAGTTGGTTGTGCAGTGAGTGTCCTGACGGTGACTGATTTATGATGATATACGAAAGACAAGTTATACGGAAGCTAAAAAAGATTGAATGAATGTCTATTTTATCAAAACTATAGATTTTTTTGAAAATAATGACATTTTTTCCTTTTTGGGAAAATAAAATAAAAAAGAAATCGCGGCCTGCATGCGTGGTTCACTGATTCCATAAGTCGGTCTGCTCGGCTCTTTGTCGTTAGCGACCTCCAGGATAAAAGACCGAAAACAGCGACTTATGGAATCAGTCTAGGTCCACTTCACTGATACCATGAATCAGTCCAAAGTGACCGTTTATTTTGTATGTCGTCTTACTGACTAGTTGCATTTCTATCATTTCAATTTGACTCAGTCTGCAGTTCAAAATTTTGTTTTTGTTGCCAAATATTTTTATCTCAAAACACAGCAAATGTTAATGTATTATTAAATGAATGACTAAAGAAAACTTGTTTACTCAGATGTTTGTCGTAAGTAAATATTATCAATAATGTAGGTGTTTGATTCGGTGCGTGTTTTTAGCGCTGTGAGGAACTCATCATTACGTTACCAACTCAAAGATTGATGATTGTCGTTGTATTTTTTTAATTATTTATCTAGTCTAAACTTAATTAAGAAAATGTAATACTTTTTGAAAGAACAGTGTAAGAATTTCAATTTAAAGTACACTGCGGAACTGTGTCAGGTAATCTAAGGTTCACACCACTTGACTGATACTGCCCGACCGAAGGATATCATAATTGTGAAGTTGATTTTATTTACCACATCTGCAAGGTTCAAGTTTTAGCCGTAAAAAAATCATTACCTTATACAAAATTAATCACTTTTAGCGAAATTCCCTAAACAACAAAATTAAAACGTTTTAAAATTTCATGACTTTGTTCTGCAATGTATTGTGTGTTATATCTAGTACTCTAGCTCACATGAGTGTTAGTTGTCAATCTGCCATTGAGCTGGAGTGGATCACTTTCAACTGTCTATATTGTAAGACTTCTAAAAGATAACCAAGAACCCTAAGGTAGTTCAGTGAGTAGCTTAGTATTCCATGTAATTATAGTCATTATTTAAAGCTATTGAAACTAGTTTTTCATGGTATAAGTGGAAGTTGACGCTTTTGAGCTCGGTTTAAAAGAACACTAAATGCTGGCCTCCACGTCGGATACATCACTAAGCCCGATCAAGGCAAAAAGGACCACTCGTTTGCAATCAGACATGAAATAGATAAGCGACTTAACGTTAATGTCATTTCTAGAGTGTTCGACTGTAAAAGTTTTCATTCTTTGTAGGAAGTTGGAATGACTTAAAGTTTCCATGACTTATAGTATGTCGATAAGCTTCCGTTGATAAAAACGTGTATAAAAGTATCTGCAATTCCTTTTTTAATTCACTACTTCATAAGATCCGAAAGGAACTCACAATCAGGTATAGTAGTTTAGTTTTACTTGATATTTGTAGTTTGTAGCTGCCGGCACAGTTAGTTAGTCTATGCCTCTTCGATCGGTTTGATCACTATTTGGAAGGACTGAGTTTTTTTCATAATGTTTTCTTTTTTCTTTTTTCTTTTTTCTTTTTTCTTTTCAATCATCTAATTCATTTATAAAACGCAATTCAAGTAATCACTGCTGTAAATAAGCATATAGAAACAAGAATTTCAACCCATCTCTCACATGTACTATACAGAAAATTCTCAGCCGATAATCAGTAATAATTCGTAATTCGATTCGTTCATTTTATAAGGTAAAAACTGTTGAAAATACTGTTATGACAAAAAGTGATACAAAACCTTGATAGTCCTAAAAGCTGTTTTTATCTGTTTGCTCAAGAGAGGAAGGAAAGGCAGTTTATCCGATAAGGTTTCCAAATGAAGGTCAAAGAGTACTTATGCACTTTAGAGTATGCTATTCTCAACGCAGCATGCAATGCAGTGCGCGCTCTCAATCGAATGCAATAATGAATCTATTATACACCTGTTTTCAAAAACGTTGACCAAACAGAAAAAGCAAAATAGCAAAATAGCAAAATAGGAATTTTAATTAGCGGTACCTTATTAACATAGGAAACAATGGGAAAGCATTCAAACTGAATACCGTAGAATTACGAAAGTAACGGCTACCCGAAAGTAACGGTTAATTTTGAGACCTTTCTAGTAATTTAAATTTCTAGTAATTCCCGAAAGAAACATATTGGTAAACGGAAATGACAAGAACAGGAACAAGCATTTAAGTTCATGAAAGCTCTGTATATACAATAACTCAGTCGAACAGGAACATTTATTCAGAAGTCTTATTTAAGTCTTATGAAGATTATTAAAGTGACATAATGCTTATTCCACGGTTGTGTTTACGACGAATTTCGCGATCGTCTTCAATTATTCACGTATTTTAGCTGCCCGAAGTAACGGCTACCCGAAAGCTACCTCTACCTCTACCTACAATCTCTGATATCGATCCAGTCTGTTCTCTTTTCTCCAGCTAGTTCATGAAGCCGTAAATCGGGTTTCTCTAAAATGCTATGTATTAGAAGATACTCTTCGTGGAGATGCAATAATAATAATAATAATAACTCGTGACAACAACTTGTGCAGCCATTAGGCCGGCCTGACAAGGCGCCGTGTCTAGCATATCGTCGACATATTCTGCTAACAGTACTTCTAGAAATAAAAATATTTGCAGTAAAATTTCTTCATCTTTCTGCAGAAGCAGATATTTTGCCCATATAATTCTATTTCGAAGGTCTTCCGAGCTAGAGTATGCTTTCGGCATGTCTGCACCCGCGGTTGTTTTCTGCTTGAATGCTTTACCTTTGTTTCCTATGTTAAATAAGGTAATTAAAATTCCTATTTTGCTATTTCACTATTTCTGTTTGGTCAACGTCTATGAAAACAGGTGTATCTAAGATTGGTTCATATGTCATATTATTTACATGTTCTTGTTGTTGCTGACCTATTTCATATTCACCGTGACTATTGTCAAAATAAAGGTGATTTGTTCGTGTTTCGCTTAAAATTCGGCAGTGACTGAATGTAGTAAGCAACTGTCAATGGTAGTAAAGTATAGTTGTATGGAATCTTGTTGATTGGTGGCACATACTGGAAGACTGGGTTCGAGTGTTTTGATTGGCTGAATGAATATTTCTCCTGCAGTACATCCGATAGGGTCTTCCATTCCCTCTCCCCACCGCGGCGGAAACATAATGGTAGTGTTGTTTGTTGTTTATGATAAAGATTATGACGACGACGATGAAGATGGTGGTTATTGTTATAGCCTGCGTAGCTCGGCGGTCTGGGAAAAAGAAGGAGGAGAGGGGGTTGGGGAGGAGAAGGGGAAGGGAGAGGGGATTGGGGAGGAGGAGGTTCCTCTTTTTCCCCCTCCCCCTCCCCCTTCCCCTTCCAGACCGCCGAGCTACGCAGGCTATTATTGTTATCGTTGTTCTATTCACAGGATAGTGAGAAAAAATAACTATTTTATTTCTCTAGGAAAAACCATCCAAAGTCCGCCACTGTTCCAATCGACCAACAATGAATAAGCTAGTCCTAGTCTTTCTCATCCTATGCGTCAGTGCGGCCCTGGTCCCTAACAAAGTCGAAGGGTTCTTCAAGACAGGCCGAGCACTTAAACACCGATCAGATGATGCAAATAGAAGACAACAAAACGACAAATCTATTCTTGCCAGAGAACACGACAGGCGAGCTTTGTTAGAGGAATTGATGAAAAATTATCGAAGAGAAGACATAAAAAAATAAAAACTGACATATCAAGCCGGTATGACAGACCTGATTACTAGGTAGGTATTGTAAACAGTCACTTGGATTTTGACCTCACTCTCTCTCAGCTCTCTCTCTCTCTCTCTCTCTCTCTCTCTCTCTCTCTCTCTCTCTCTCTCTCTCTCTCTCTCTCTCTCTCTCTCTCTCTCTCTCTCTCTCTCTCTCTCTCTCTCTCTCTCTCTCTCTCTCTCTCTCTCTCTCTCTCTCTCTCTCTCTCTCTCTCAGTTGTCGTTGTTGTGCCTTTAAATCTCATGCTGTTGTTTTGACTATTTCAGATCCACCAAGATACTGTGTGTGGTAGATGCTGGTATATATTTGCATAGTTAGAGCTCACACATAGCAAGAATTATTGTATATTGTTCTTTATGTATCAATAAAGTTTTGAAGACAACTGCAGCATGTTTTCACAGTTCTATTATTAATTGAATAAATATAGAGGCCTTACTCTAGTAACCACGGCGAGAATGCCTATGATATTTCACCGCCCGCAAAGGATTGTTGGAGAAAGCTAGGAATGCCAGCTAATGCCGTCAAATTATATAATGGTAATTTTTCTTGAAAGAGCGAATGACCTAAGCTCCAAACTACAGTCGTTTGCAAAATACTTGACACAAATTTAATTTTATTATACCTATTTTTCAGAAATGTGACGCTGAGCCTGAAATATTTCTCATAGAACTCCAAAACCCCCTCCCCCCACTACAATGTTGAGTAGTGAACACGACGCAGTAGATCGACATCGCTCTCATTCAACATTGAAAGGGGGAGGGGGGACGAAAACCCAAATTCGTGCGCGCAAAAAAGTGTCCGAATTTCTCAAAGTGTGTCAAGCTATTTTACAAACGATTGTAGCTTAGTCTTCGATCGCATACTGTAACACTTGGAAGTTTCACGTACCGACTTCCAACGAGAACAACTCCCCCACCACACCCAAGTAATAAAGCAACGGACGATGTTTTAAATCTTTTAATGATCATCAATGAACAGTGACGTCAATATGGATTGTAGATACAACATATTAGTCGGTATTAAAAACGTTACTTTCAAACTCCAAATTCTGACTTAGCAAAAAGACTACAAGTACAGTCTGATCAGATTCACCATATGCTGATGACCATAAGTCTCACAACTCAGTCGGTATCCGTCTTTAGTGTTCCTTTTTAGCCCGCTGGAAGAAAACATAGCAGGTTGTGTGCAAGTTGATAGTTTCTAGCTGGTCTGTTTATCGTAGAAGCTTCCTGTATAAACAAGAAACACAATAATATGGTCGATGAAAGCACAGGCAGCCCAACCATTGCTTCTGAGGCTACTAAATAATAAATACAAATATATTTGCGTCTTTTTTTTGATGGGTTTCCTGTGGTAGAGCGCGCGCGCGCGAAATACGTAAGGTTGGGTCCCTTGTGCATAAAGATGTATAATGTTGGGCTCCCTGTACTCAACACAGGGAACACAACATATCTACGTATTATATATTGCGCACGCGCGCGCTCTACCACAGGAAACCCATCAAAAAGACGCAAATATCATTTTATTTTTAAAATATTCAGTAGCCTCAGAAGCAATGGTTGGGCTGCCTGTAACAGACTTGGTGTTTAGTGGTGTACCTTTGCGCCCCTCCTTCCCAAGCGCCTTTGTGCGCTTTCCGGTCCGGTTTTGCGCTTCCGGTCAGGTTACTTCCCTTTCCACGGTAAGTAACGACTGGGTACGAGTCTGTAATGAAAGGGGTCTTAACGGAGGGGTTATTGGGGTACGAGTCTGTAATGGTAGGTCAGGGGGGGCTTTTTTAGTAGATCAGGGGGGGTTTTATTTGTAGGTAGGGGGGCTCAGGGGGGGGGGCTTTATTTGGTAGATCAGGGGGGGGTTATTTGGTAGGTCAGGGGGGGGTTTTATTTGGTAGGTCAGGGGGGGGTTATATTTGGTAGGTCAGGGGGGCTTTTATTTGGTAGGTCAGGGGGGCTTTTATTTAGTAGGTCAGGGGGGCTTTTATTTGGTAGGTCAGGGGGGGGTATATTTGGTAGGGGGTCAGGGGGGTCAGGGGGGCTTTTATTTATTTCAGGGGGGGGTAGGTCAGGGGGGCTTTTATTTGGTAGGTCAGGAGGGTGGTTTTTGGTAGGTCAGGGGGGCTATTAAGCGCTTTTATTTGGTAGGTATGAGGGTGGTTTTGGGAAATATACGCCAAGCGTAAGGGACGGGGGTTATGTAACTGACTACTAGAATGTTAGGCGATTGGAAAATGTTTTAGAGGGGGATGGGGAGGGGTTGGAAAATGTCTTAGTATCCGTGAAGAGGGTGTCTTGCGACTTTGCCAACCCCCTATGGTATAATAAATAAAATCCCACCTAAGATTTCGATGCCATAACGGCATAATTAACATATCCTCCAACTATCCCTCCTTTCTCTAAACGGATAGTTTAATACGTACTACCATCAGTACTGTTGCAATGAGTAGGACTGTCAAGCAAGTAAACAATCCACTTGTTGTCCAAAGTGTTTTTAAAATATCCATGCATTGCTCGCTATGACGCAGGCTTACTAATGGCAAATACTGCCCAGTAACGCATAGTCCATAAATAGGGTCTCCAGCTGAATTGCTTTCAACAATATCACGCCTAGACAGTAGTTTATATTGAAAGCGTCGACAGTCTTATAAAGGACCAATATGATCTGTGACAAAAGCATTTGGCATTAAAGGAAGCGCGTCTGTTTTGTGTGCTTAACAGCAAAGCCCCTCCAATGATATACACTGATACAGTCGAACCTCCCGTAAGCGACCAAAATGTCGAGCTTTGTGGTCGCTTACGAGAGGCGGTCGCTTACGAGAGGTCCCAACTATAGTGATTTGACTTGGAACTGAACTTTTGGTATTTGGGAAAACTGGTCGCTTAGGAGAGGTGGTCGCTTACGAGAGTGGTCGCAACCGGAGGTTCAACTGTATATCAGTCCGGCACTATTCACTAAGCATTTACTGACGTTATATTTATAGAACATCAAGAGATCTAAGAGTGAGATTAGTTATAAGCAACGCAGTTATTTTCAAGGACTATTTCTCAAGTCCAGTATTAAGTTCAAGTACTTTCTCACCATGATCTAATCGAAGTGACTTCCCTTTCGTCTCCTCATCGTTCGTTCCAGGTAGTCTTGACGATAATCCTTTGTTGTCTGTGACGCGTGATTTCTATTTTGTATTTCTTCTAGAAAAGGTTGCTTTGATCTATCGAAGGATGGCCGTCCAAGACTTCTGCCCACGGTTAAGTGACATTCACCATGATTGGATATTAGATAAAGAATAGCCACAAGTAATACAGCGCCAAGCTTGGTAGATACCATATCTGAACTCAAACAAAAATGACACGCCTTAGTTGATCTAATGAAACACGTATTGCTTCAATCACTTTGTTAGATGTATTAACACTATTGTCAATTACTAAAAACCAACTAGCATACTATCACGAATCCTGCAATCTGATTGGCGAAAAAGCCGGCGTTTTGAACACACACAAAAAAACAAAGCAAAAAATCAATAAATAAGTAATATTAATTAAGGTAGTATGCTAATTGGTTCCTACTAAAACAATTAAACTACTTGTTCTCGTTTTCTATGAGTTCAAACAGTCAACTCGACGTAATGTAGTAATAGTGAAGCGAGAGATATAAACGGTGTTTTCTTGGCACACATGCAAACATCGTCAAAATTATTTGGCAAAAAAACCCCGAGACGAGACATCGATAACAACGTTTTGCCAAAAATCAGCAAAACAATGTATCCAATAAATAACGAGGAAAGAAACCAATCAGTTTAAGATACACAATTTAATTAAACTGAAAGGAAACAAAGAAAAGCTCACGCCTAAAATAGGAAACTTGAAAATACGCTATTCACGGTCAACCCTTTTGACTTTCAAAACGAAAAAAAAAACAGTTTCATCTTTCCCTGTTCTTCTTTATGTAATTCATGTAATTAGTTTCGCTTTTAAAAGACAAGAACTTGGTTGAAGCGAAGCGGTTGGAACTGAATTTTCAAGGAAAGGTTTGTTGGTGATAAAACTTGTCCGAGAACAGTTACATCAAAAGTATGCACGTTTATAATTCAGTTACTGATCAAGTTATAGTTAACGTTATTTTCCTTGAAGTGAATCATGCAGTTTCCTCAACTAGAGATGCCTTTGATGTCGTAACCGAGTCACCTGCGGGTCAGGGTCTGCCGGGTTAAACTGTACTAAAGATCACTCGCATGAAAAAGTTGTGATTCGTCAGGTCTTCTTTCTTTGTCAAATTCGAGAGGCTTTAAAACTTTAAAGGTTATAAAATCCTGAAAGAAATAGCGGAGAAAAAACGACCGAAATACTTTTGTAAAATATAATATCTCCGGCAAAACTCACAAACGAAAAAGGATTTCTTTTTAAAAAGCGAGTGCTAAAAACTACAAAATCAAGCAACCTTACCTTTGTGATGAAAATGTGGAGTGAAATCAAACTGTACAGGGTAAATCTCTGTTCCCAGCCACTGCGTGTACACGATGTGTTGTAATGGTACGACTTGCTCACCCTCCAAATATATACACTTAGATTTCCGGCCTACACGCATAGTTTCGGCGCGCCCCCATTGTTAATACTGCGTTGTGAATGCACAAACAAAATCATGTCGGACTTCCTATCGGCTCGACACCAGCTTATCGCCTGTTCAACGGCTTATTCCATTGTTCATATTGCTACTTTGAAACACAGTGAAATTAATTTATTAGTGAATGCGTGAATAGACGAGGTAGACCCGGAAAAAACCGTCATTTTGTCAAGTGTACAACTAATAAGACTCGTCATAATGACGAAGTGGAAAATATCATAGCTATTTAGTAAGTGAAAGGGTTTGTTTGCTCGTGGGGATAAAGGAAGTTTTTTGAAGCCTGGTCTCGGGTTGTATTAATTTCGCTCCCTCCCTTGTGTAGTTTTGACGTAAATGACTTGAGCAAATACGAACAATATTTGATGTAGTGAAGTTTTAATGTAAACATTGTCCTTTAAGTTGAGGAAATGAGAGGAACAGTTGAAAAGAAGCAGGCCACAAGCGGTATAGTTATACTGAGTGTTTGCTTCACTGACAATATCAATCAAATAAACAAAAAACTGCTAATTTTACAGATTAATTTCGCCAGTTAAGCGGCTTTCTTCACAAATGGCACAGTTAGTGAGTGAAATCAGTACCAGTGACTTTGGCTATTAGAAGTGATCATGATGGGTACGAAAACGCCCGCTATAAACATAACAAATAAAAGTCTTGGTTTTCCTTTATTAGAACTACAGTCTATCAATATAGACATTTAGTCGCTTTGACATGTCTTAGTGCTTAGAAGCAACAATTGTAAGAAACACATTCAAGGAACACACAACCAGTTAGGACAGGTTTCTTTTACCAATGATTCATACATGTAATCAATTAATGCACCATTTTAGTCTATCGTTAGACTTCAACGTATAAAGATGAGCGCGCGGCGAATGAAATTTCATAAGCATATTGGACAAGTTAATCCGTACAATATCCTTACTGGACGGCTTTCTGTAGCTGTGATATATTACAGGGATTAACAAGGCTTACTGATTAAAAGGATAGAATTCTTCTTTGATGTCGATTATATTTGTACATTCATTTATTATATCCAATATTACACCTGCACTAGTCCATTTATTAACTTCAGCATTTCGATGTTCATGTATTTGTTTAGTGTTCTATTCAGGTCAGCTCTCTGCTGTATAGATAATAATAATATAGATGAAAGCGTACACCATTCTATTCTCAATAAAAGGATGGAATTTCGAGTCTTCTTAAACAATCGGCTGTCTGATCCATAATCGCGTCAGTGATTGTCAGTTGAAGTTCATGTTTGTATGAGTTCAAAACCAAGATAAGAGATTTAATCGGTTCTTGTATTAAATATATTTTCCTTGTTAAATTAGAAAGATCGGTGGTAGGGAGAGAAGAATATGAACGGTCCCTAAATCAATGTTTCACAAGCTCGGGATCACAGGATCAGCGAGTCAGATTGGTTCTGATCATGACTAATTATCATTTAAACCACAGGAATCCCAACCATTTTTTCTGAGGCTACTTAAATGATTAATAAAAATATATTTGTATGCGCGCGTCTTTTTTCTTTGATGGGTTTCCTGTGGTAGAACGCGCGCAACACGAAATATGTTGGGCTTCCTTTGCGCGTCCCGCAAGACCGCAGTGAATACAGATGTGAAACTCCGGTCAGGTGATGGGCACAGGCAGCCCAATAAAAGTATTTTTGTATGCGCGCGTCTTTTTTGATGTGTTTCCTGTGGTATAGAGCGCGTTTTACGTCAACGAGAACTGGTAAAACTGAACCTCCAAATCACCTAGGATGTTATTTTCCGCTGGAAGTAGCTTAGCTATTCCTTCAAGATACATGTCAATCTCTCACTTTCTCATGATTCTTCAACCCATGTTGTACTCATCAAAATCACCTAGGATGTTGTTCTCATTTCGGACATGCGCACAATCAAAAAACTCGAGATAGTTTATTTTCGTAATAATATGGCGAATTGGCAAACAGCCGGCTTATCAATGTAAAATAGGTTATTGCTGCGAGCTCCGGCGAGCAGCGACACTAATCTTGACGGAGTCCCTGTGTTGTATGTGACCGTGTGGGGCTTGGACACTTGTTAAACTTTTCTGAACATGCACTCGTACCCAGAGCCCACTCGTCATTAGGTTGGTCGCCAATTCTTTGACTTTGTTGATACAATATTATGTTTTCCTTGGTTACATTGTACTTATGCTGTTCAATTCTTATTCATTCAGTTGTTCAAGTTAATTTAATGGAGCAGAAGCCATCAAAGTTCGTTCTACGATGACGGCAAATTCTAGTTTATTTTACTTCACATCTTCAAGCTGGACTAAAATACTACTCTGCATCAATCTTCTCCCTTATATTCTTCAGCTTAGTACGTACTAATATTCAAGACTGGCTTTTGATTAAATGTGATGACAAGGAAGCGAAATAAATTCATGTTTTATCACTTGGCAGAAAGCCACATGTGTCGCCAATTTGAAGCACAGGAAGCCCAAACATATAAGTGAACTTATCTCATGTCATTATCATTAGCTGAAATGTAGAATGAATGTGCACAGTTACATTTTAACCTGCAAATAATTCAACTCGCAGCACTTTACTTTCTATTAGAAACGACTAGTTATAAATATAATTTCGATATGTTACAATTTAGTACAGTGGAACCCGGCCTTACGGACACCCGGTTAATACGGACACCCGGTTATTACGAACAGTGTTGTTCTGTCCCGGCCGAAACTCATACAAATGTTTATAAAATATACCCGTTTAATACGGACACCGGATAATACGGACAACGGACACTTTTTCCAGTCCCAATATACCCATTTTCATACAAAGTCTACCCGGTTAATACGGACACTTTATTTTCCCAAAACAACGACAATGTGTAAATGATCGCTTCAATTAATTAAAATTACGCACGTTCCGTGCTTTCTCATGTTCAACTTGTAAACTGGTCGCTAAATACGTGCATTCAGAGTTTCTCCACTAAAAATAAACAGATCACCAATGGCATGCAGTCATTGTTTCCGCTAAAAATGTAAGTGACGTAACTGATTGACCGACCCGGTTTATACGGTTAATACGGACACTGCGTCTCGAAGTGTGTCACACATGAGCCGTCTGAAAATCAGGCTACGTCTCGTCCCGATGGTGTCCGTATTAACCGGGTTCCACTGTATATATTTTGCATTTATGATTGTATTTTCTCCTCTCTCTTTCTTTATCATTTGTAAATTAGTGCTGATGTACTTGTATTGGTATAAGGTTGAATAAAATTCTTATTTTTACCACATTTGTCAAATTTCTCGCGCGCTGAATGACGTTTCGCTCGCGCACGGAACCAGCTTGAATCAGTTTTTCTTTTAAATTTATTTGTCGTTTTGGGAGCCTTTTCCGCTTTTCTGAATAAATATTGTTGTAAAAAACAAATCGAAGTCGCTTTTCTATGGTCTATACTCTTATCGACCATAGAAATGACGTCAGAAAATGATCAAAACTTTGCAGTGAAACTACTCGCTACGCTCGTGGTTCCACTTGAGTTTTGATTATTTTCTGACGTCATTTCTATGGTCGATAAGAGTACAGACCATAGAAAAGCGACTTCGATTTGTTAATATTTTTGTTATTATTATTATTAAATTACTGATGATGGCAGCAGCACTGCCGAAACATGTTTAAATTAAAAATTGTCGTAATCTTTATCAAATTATATTAGTATCAATTGGAGTATTTTCAACTGCGCATTCTTGAAACTATCAGAACGCAACTTTGGCTTTTAGTTTTCATTTTTGGGGAGATGTGTTGTCTAGGAGCACATCTCAATCTGAGAACTGTTATTACAAAATGGGTCTTATAGTCAACAAGACCGTTTTGAGGCGGAACATAGGCTTCATATATCAGTATTAATAAAACAAAATTAACATTTGAAAATTATTTAAAGTTATTTTACATTATTAAAATAATCATTTTCGTAAGTATAAAAAGGTTCTTACAAAAAAAAACAGTTAAAAAAAAATCAAAAAAAAATCGGTGCAGCGAGGAATCGATCCCGGGTCCATGTGCTTCTAACGCGATGTGTTTCAGTGCGAGCCACGGGACCATAGCGTCGAAATCTTCATCCTATCATACGGTGACTCAGCATGTCTGGGCCGGGAGTATAGGCCTTTTTTGGATCACTTACCGGCATTCATCTCTTTTGAACCTGGGGGTCTAGGGTTCGAGTCCCAGCCGTGCCACGGTGTTTTTTTTTTTTTCATTCTTTCTTTTTTTTTGTTCTTGTTTTGTTCTTGTTTGTTTATTTTCTTATTTGGAATTGTTTACACATTTCTTCTTTTTTTTTGAAAAAAAAAAGTGTAAAAAAGCATATTTTAAGCTTCTCCTTCTATGTCCAGTTAAATTATTAAATTATAAATGATTATATATATTTTTTAATAATTTTAATATTTAACGTTGCTTTCTTTTGAGTAATATATTATATATATAGAATATAGAATATAGATTAAATGTAGCGAAGAAGAAGAGACGCAGGCAACCTCTGACTGTTCCAAATAATGTATTAACGTTTCGGCAATTCAGCCTTCTTCAGAAAAAAAATATATAATAATGAATATGTACAGGATAAAATTGATAAAAAAAAAAAATTACATATTTTTTTCTGAAGAAGGCTGAATTGCCGAAACGTTAATACATTATTTGGAACAGTCAGAGGTTGCCTGCGTCTCTTCTTCTTCGCTACATTTAATCTATTTATATGGAGAGCAGACTGTGAATTCCTTCTGGAATCCTTCTACTGGAAGCTCGTCGTTGGCCTACCATTTCTCATATTCAAGTTTTTTTTAGAATATAGAATATATATATAATAAAGAAGCTTCTTTCGGGAGGCCCCTGTGGCGAGCGTAAAAAAGCGGCTGTATTCGCAGGCTATATATTATCCACCTGTTGAAGAGTTAATATATGGATACTAAATAAAACAACCCAGTGGAAGACTGGGTTCGAATCGTAACCGCAAAGCATCTACGGATTGTTTGGATGGACAGCTCCGCCATATTGAATGTACGCTAGATCATTTCAACTGCTGTGTTCCTGTTCGAGCCTTTAACAGAGTACGCCATGTAAATACTAGCCTGTTCACAGGCTATGTAAATACAAACCATAGATGCTTTGCAGTCGCTATTCGCACCCAGTCTCCCACTCATTGAAGGCGAATAGCGCTACCATGACTACCGTAACGATCTCCGTTTTAACACAGTTTCGTACTGGTTTGTTTCGCTCCACTGCTGTGACATTTATGCGGGTAATTAACTTCTTTAACGTAAAACGATACTAACAAAAATAAATGATTATATATAAGTCATAGTATTATGAGTGAGAACTGTTATTACTCGGGCTCTTCCGAAGGAAGCCCGAGTTAGAAAATACACTTTCTTTTTATTATTTTTTTCATGGTGAAGGAATGCGAAGAATGAAGAAAGAATGCGATGTATTTGATCCTATCGAGTTTCAAGATTTCTCATCATAGATCTTCAAGCTATTAAGTTCAGGATTGTAGTTGATCATTCCACGATGAAGCTAATGAAACGACATCTTTCAGAGTGGGCCCACACGAATAGCCGTATGCTTTTGTCTGTGAAATGAGCCTGTTTAAAGCCCGTGTTTTATCGGCTGTTCTATAACGCCTTTCCACGAACTCGTGAACTCACGACCAGCGATGTAACTACATCTATTACGGAAAGCTATATGTACAGAAGTCATGCAAACAGTCGAGCCAGTCGAGACTGAAAAGCAAGCCATCGAAACGCATACGCTTACTACATACCAGATACGCATACTCTAAATCTTCCTCGAGCGTTTTCGAAAGGGCTAGCTGTTCTACGACTTCGCCATCCACGAACTCGAACTCATCAAAAAATGAACTGAAAAGCAAATGAAATGAACTCCGAAAAACTATCATGACCTCGCTATGTCATGTTTGTTATTAGGCGACATTGGACCCCAGACTGTAGGCCTTTTGTTGCTAATTGTAATAGTACGCCGGTGTACAGTTCTAGACTGATCTGTCCTTGCATGAGTATTTATAATTGAACTCACGACCAGCGATGTAACTACATCTATTATGGAAAGCTATATGTACAGAAGTCATGCAAACAGTCGAGCCAGTCGAGACTGAAAAGCAAATGAAATGAACTCAAAAACTATCATGACCTCGCTATGCCATGTGTGTTGCTATTAAAATTGTAATAGTACGTACGTGTACAGTTATATATTATGTCCTTGAGTATTTATAATTAAACTCACGACCAACGATGTATAACTACATCTATTGACAGAAAGCTATATGTACAGAACTCATGCAAACAGTCGAGGTTTATAATTAAACTCACGACCAACGATGTATAACGGTCATGTATAACTCCATCCGATTGACAGAAAGCTATATGTACAGAAGTCATGCAAACAGTCGAGCCAGTCGAGTTATTTTCAGTAACTCATGATGGATGTTTATTTTATTCCAACGTTTGAAAAATTCAGAAGGAAAAGGAATCGTAAAAATCGTACTTCAAAACTACATCAAAGCATTGAAGGCGAGCAAGGTCAATGCGGTTGGTAAATCGAGATCGTACATAGCCCTTCATCAGACATAAAGTCTCCTTCGTCACGCAACTGTCAGTCATTGTCAGGTCTCTCCTCACGCAACTGACATTGTCCTTTTCATAAGCCCGAGTGTACGCTCATTGAGCGTCTTGTTTTATATAGAACTGCCGCGTAGGCTATTTAAAACAGCAAGGTCAATGTTCGAAAATCCGTGTTCTTTTCAGTAAGATGACAGTTGTAAAGTGATCCTTATCTGAGTCATACATCTATTACGCGACCTAATTTTAGAACCGTTGATTTAAAACCGAATTTCCACGCTCAAAACAGGTCAGTGAACGGCAAAAATACAATCGAAATCAAAACGTCCTTAGATTTTAGGGATCTATTACAGAAGAAGACGCTCAATGACGAGGGAGACTTGTGTCTGACTCATAGATAAAGATCTCCGCGGACTCTTGTTATAATTAAACTCACGACCAACGCCGTACAACGGTCATGTATAACTCCATCTATTGACAGAAAGCTATATGTACAGAAGTCATGCAAACAGTCGAGCCAGTCGAGTTATTTTCAGTAACTCATGATGGATGTTTATTTTATTCCACGTTTGAAAAATTCAGAAGGAAAAGGAATCGTAAAAATCGTACTTCAAAACTACATCAAAGCATTTAAGGCAAGCAAGGTCAATGTTCGTAAATCGAGATCGTATAGCCCTTCATCTGGCAGACATATAGTCTCCCTCGTCACGCAACTGTCAGTCATTGTCAGGTCTCTCCTCACGCAACTGACATTGTCCTTTTCATAAGCCCGAGTGTACGCTCATTGAGCGTCTTGTTACAAAATGGATCTGAGTCAGCAAGACGCCTTTTGAGAACAAAGACCTCGTATATATAAATAGAGGTTGCCGGCGTCTCTTGTGCTTCTATATATTTACTCTCTCTCTCTCTCTACTATATATATACAAGTATATATAGCACTTGCATGGCAGGGAATATGGTCGAAACGGGCTGATAACTCCTCCACAGCACGTCAGTCATCCTTCGCTTTGCGTTACGGACCCGGCCATCAGCACGTAAACGTTTTCTATTTTTTTCTCCGTTTTGGCCTCCCGTCCTCATGAACGTAAACGATGTTTTCAAAAACGCTTTGAAAACGACTCGAAAACACTCGTGTGGACGGCAAACTCGTTTTCAAAAAAGATTTGTTTGCAAAGTAAACGTGTGACGAAGAGTGGAACAGCATGATAAACGCACTGCACGGCATCGGAAACTCGTGTTTTCGGCCTCCACACTCCATGTTTGCATTACCAGCGTTGAGTTTATCGTCCAAGCGTACGGCTTGTGATTGAACTTATCAGTAGACAGTCATGTTGAAGAAACAGTGTTTGAAATTCTTGTATATCCTGTTTTAGAAGTTGTCAAGAGTCCTTGTCGGCTGTAGTATTGTGCCCAAGGGTGTTTAGTTTTACAGCTAGTTATTCAGTCAATGCCGAATACAAACATGCAGGGCATGCTGCTCATTATGCACACCGTTTGTATCAGCCAGATCGAACATAGGCAAGAGTTTGGGTTACTATCAGTTCTGAAGAATTTGTGCTTTTGTATCGGCAGATTTTAAAAATTAGCAAAAGTTTAATTTTTAAGCTACCGGACTATCATTGGACTACATAAAGCGCTTATGATCTACTACACCTGCCTACAATAAATACAAACCATGCAAACAGCAAAACCTTTTAAACTACATTATCATTGGACTACTACATAAACCGCGTATGATTTACTGCACCTGCTTAAAGTAAATACAAACAAAACAGCAAACATGTTTTAAATCATCTTTCTTTTTCGTTCACTTTTTTTGCTTCCTTCTTCTCTCGGACCTAATCTTTATCAGTCTATTTCTTTCCTTTCCTTACATCTCCCAGCTTTCATTCCGTTTTCCTTGGATTCCTCAGTCCAATGTTTCGGCTCAGTATTCTTTATAATTCAGTTTTCTATTTTAAATATTCAAAAAATAAAAAAAGATTAGAAGAAAAGGAAAAATGAAGAAAAGAACAAGAAAGAGAGATAGAAATAGAACAAGAAAAAAAAAGGAAAAAAAGAAATAGAAGAAGAAGAAAAAAAGGGAAAAGGAACAAGACATAGAACAAGAAAAAGGAAAAGAAAAAAAAGGAAATACAAAAAGGAAACAAAAAAGAACAAGAACAATTTTTAAGAACAATAAAAGGAAATATGTAATAACCTTTATTTAAAATAGAAATAGAACAGGAAAAGGAAGAAAAAGGAAAAGGAACTGAAAGTATTCCAAGGACCACCATGCATTGTTTTGTTTTGCGTGCACTACGTCTAAATTAGCCGACATTTTCTACGCAATGTTACCGGAAGGCAAGTGGCGCTTCGCTGTACCATCCGACTGCGTCATTACGACTTCCTACGTCTTGTACTACTGGATGACGTAATAGACTGTACGACAAACCATGAACCATTTCTTACACGACTAGTTTTCACATATTTCTGGCACTCGTGTCTTATTTAATCCTAAAACTACTTGATCAAGTACTTCAAACCTTTCCAACTTATCTAGAGTACTCTTAAGCATGACAATAGTGTTGTTGGTGAAGACAGGAACAATGTCAGGATACTCCTGCATCCTGTTTGGGTAAATTGGAAGTCGCCATGAGAGTTTGAAAGGAAAACGAGTTGAAAATTCAGTCCAAGCCCCAAGGATATTTGCAATAATGCTACCGTAAACAACGTTAGCTAAACTGTATATTAACAACCGTCAATCTTGCTTTTCAACACAACTTTTCAAAGTTAATCTGCGAAGATCAGTGAAGACGTTGTAAAGTAAGTTACGTTAGAATTCAGTGTAACGTGGGGACATCACGCCCTCTCAATCGATCTTCTCCACAGTCCCGCATTCGGCTTTTTGTTTCCAATTGTTATTAGATAAGTTATATATAACTTCTACAAGTATATAAAAACTATATCGTTCCTTTTATCACAGGTCAGACAATGAATTCCAGCACCATACTTCTAGTTCTGTGTTTTTCTCTTATGTTTGTTTGTTCAAAATCACATTTTCGTATTGATAATCCTGGTGGAAAAAGAGATTGGCGAAGAAGATCGGCAGTACTTCCAGGCTCCAGAGATCACTTTGAAGAATATCCTTCAAACAAGCATCCACATCAACGTATCAACCCCAAAGACAAGCAAGATAGAGAAATAATACCTGAATGGGAAGATTATTGACCAGCTGATGGAGGTAAAACTAGCTAATCAAGTAGCGAGTAGCAACTTAATGGTTTTCTATAGCTAAGAAAAACGAGGAATAGATTGATTGATTGACTGAGTTGCAATGCTTTAGATAGATACCTTCGTAAACTAAAACCATAGAATGAATAGAAGTTATTAGACATAACTGTAGAATTTAACAAGGAAAGGAACGAGAGAGAAAGAAAAGGAAGAGAGATAGAACTAAAGGAAGAAAGAAGGAAAGAAGGATGGTATAAAGAAAGCAGGATGAATGAAACAAACTACCGAGAACAAAGAATAAAAGAGAAATGATGGATAATGAGAATGAAGGAATAAAAACAAAAAATAAGGATTTTTTTTGCTGATCTCTTTTTGAAGACTTGATTCAAATCATCATTATTTACTAATAAATTAAAGCTTTTTTGGTAGGCGTTGGTTTTAAGTATACGGTTCTTCTAAAAAAAATGAAGCTGTGGATCAGTCAGTCGTGTGTACATGGGGGTATACGACAGGGGATGAAATAGGAAACAAGAATGAGAAAGAAAGAAACAACGAAACAAGAATGATTAAATGAATGAATGGATGGACGGATGATAAAATAAATAAATGAACGAGTGAGAAAGGAAGGAAGATAATTTCCCACTTTAAAACGGAAGGAAGAAAGGAAGGAAAAGAAAGAGCGCAAATAGAAACAATTAAAGCCGATTCGTTTTCTAAGTTTCTACTGATGAAGAGATGTTGTTGCACGGTATCGCTGTCAATATATAGTGTGGTATTATAGTGATAATTTCACCTATACCATCGTACCATTAACCTTAACATAGGTCGCCACGCGTTGTTAGAACCATCTAGCTTGTCTATTTGAACTGTATGGTTAAACTTCATAAGACATCTTTATATTGACACTGTATCATGTCTTTATTACCTTGTAGATGGATAGTTTACTGAATGAATAAGAAAAGGTCGCTACAGATCTATGCAGCAAAGAATACCCGCTGTAATTCCAATCAAGTAAATGAACTACAAGTTATGATGAAGTCAAACATCAATGGGAAATACGGAAATTGAAACTATGTTTACTATAAATAATATGTTTTGTGTTTGCAATAAAGCTGTTATCATGAAGTGTTATCTTGCTCAGTATATACTAGCACTTTACCGTGCTACTAGTACACACGTTATACAATGCTTTTGGGTTGTATCCCATGGAATATCCCACACGCTTCACACTAAGTGTACGGCACATTCGCCTTGGGACATACGCAGTTGGAATCACAACATTCATGAGTATTTCGGTAACCCAGGTGCTACACAGTGGGTCCGAGGGAGAGGGGGGTGGGAGAAAAGGGCACTACACAGGGAGAGAGGGATGGGAGAAAAGGGCCTCGTGGTGGTATGCCATCAGTGTGACTGAGTATTACACAGTGGGTCCGAGGGAGAGGGGGGTGGGAGAAAAGGGCACTACACAGGGAGAGAGGGATGGGAGAAAAGGGCCTCGTGGTGGTATGCCATCAGTGTGACTGAGTATTACATAGTGGGTACGAGGGAGAGAGGGATGGGAGCAAAGGGCACTACACAGGGAGAGAGGGATGGGAGAAAAGGGCCTCGTGGTGGTATGCCATCAGTGTGACTGAGTATTACATAGTGGGTCCGAGGGAGAGGGGGGTGGGAGAAAAGGGCCCCTATAGCACAAGTGTGAGGATATTTCAGAGATTATCACGTTAACTCGATCGAAACTCGATGACAACCCGAGAAGGAATAATCTAGATGGTGTTGAAAAAGGTACTGATTGTTGCCAGAGTCGAACAATGAGCTTGTGATCTCGAACATTCCGGCGGATAACGTAAGAGATGATAGGAGACAAGGGAAACAAACTATCCCTTGAATCAAATTAGGATAATGCCTTGTGATAACCAATATATAATAGATGAGCAGAGCCAATGAATCTAGGAAAAAACGCCCTCATTAAAATCAATTACATCCGATTCATTCCTTTTCAATAGACGAATGACTTCCTGTTCGCTATATACCACCCGTGAGAATACAAACAACAATCACTGGTTGGATTGAAACTATGCAGTAGATCTGTCCATAGTGTACTGCTAGCGAAACACTAACGAACAACTAAGAAGAGAAGAGAGAGTTCCCTGGAAGGTTCGAGGAGTTCTGCCCGTCACCGAGGTAACATTTATCGACGGTTAGAATGATATCATGGCGGGCCATCAGTGGGTGTGGACCGATAGTTAATAGCACCGGTCTATCGTGGGCCCCTCGAGCCAACAATCAAAAAACATTCTTTTTATAGATGAAGCAAACTTTGTCATTGAACTGATATAATTCATTTCCTGCCAGTCACAGGTGGTCGTGGTCCACGTCTTTTCCTCCTGCTGACCAGCGGTGCTACACTGGCTGAGCGGTGACCGCACTAAACGTTAGTCAAGGAAGAGCCGAGACAACCCGATTGGTGCTTGGGAAGGCTAGACGATTCTATACCTCCGGCCAGACAAGAGCCGCAATCGATCAGACTATAGCTGGGCTTCACGACTTTAAGGTGTTCTGTGATATTCACTGCGAAACAAACACTACTTGGCTACTTAGTCTACAATTAAAGGTAAAGTGAATCTCTTTTTACATATTATTGTCGTTAGCTAGAGCAACCCCCACGTAACGTTCTTTGCTTGTATGTGTAGGTCACTTTAGCTTGAGTTATTATCAGTACACCCTGCATGGCTTATTCTTTCGTGCTGTGAGAAAGTCAACAAATGACGGTCGAAATACTTTAGAAACGTACGCCAACCTTTAGCACAACTGGCTTTCAAACTGCAGAAAAGATAAAATGAACATTCTAAAACTACGCTTTAAATACTACTTGTTGGTTAATACATAAGCAGTGTTAGTTTATCAGCTTTACTATCTCTAAAGCTTTACTCTTGATATATATATATGGCTGATGCTTACGAGGGATTACTTGTACATTACAGTAATCGAAACGGATTGTTGCATTCATGATTGGCTTCGTGTTGCTATTAGTGGAATGACAAACTTGTAAGTTCTTAAGATCGATAAAATGATAGGTAAACTATTTGGTTTGACTGAGAAGAATTGCAATCATGTTTGGAACATTCAATGCACGAAATAATCAGAAAACAAATAGGCTTTGCTGAGCGATGGTTGATATTTTTCAAACCGCTTACTCGGGCTGCTTCTGATAGGTCGAGCCAGAGCAACATAGCGCAGTTCTCAGGGTGCGTTTACACGGATACGTACAATTTTCCGTGTAAACACAGCCTCGGTTCATTACACGTGTTGTTATAACTAACTTTCTAACTGAGCGATTATTCTATAAGTTTTCAGATCGTGACTCCACAACCAACATGAACCAACAGCTAAAGATTGCAGCAATTTGTGTGTTTGTTCTCCTCACAAGCCTGTGCATCGAAGGACATTTCGCTATAAAATTCCCAGAGCCAAAGCGCATTTCTAACAAAGTAAACAGTAAACAGTTGTGGCATCAACGTGAGATGGGCAAATTGTCGGCGTCCCTTAAGAAGAAATACCGTCTTACGAAGACCGACCGTCCGTTGAGAAAAGGTATTAATTGTACAGTCAAGGTAACATATTATACTTATAATATACGCTAAGATACAAGGCTTTACTGTGTCATTTGAGATGTTCATTTTCCCAAATTTCCGTTTCCAATTGTGTTTATAGCCTTTATGACTTCCAACTCGAGTACGTTGATGCAATATATCATTTTGATGAGTCATTGACAGGATCTAGTGTTTTTGTGGGAGGGCGACATTGAATAAAAGGACGTAAGTGATGCAAATGAACAGAGTAAAATCGAGCATCGTGTCCTGCAGGGGCGTCCTATCTGATGCCTTCAAGATGGTTGTGTTCGCGTGGGCGGTAAGGAAGTCAAGTACCCGGGAACACAATCTGCATAGAATATCCTGCAGAGCGTTCGCAATACCACAACGATAGAAATGACCTTAGCAGGATACATCAGTTGGGATGGTAGTCGACTAAACCCCCGCCTAACGCGCGTGTCAGAGCATAATAGTAGTAATGTTTTGTCCTCTTTAATCCCATTGTTCGTTTATCAAGAATTATAGTCCATCACATGACCGTGTTCCACGTCGCACTATATTCGCATAAACTGATGGGGACTAGCGGTTAAACTAGTAGCAACTGCGCGTCGGTGTAATAACAATCAAAACCTTATAACGCCGTGTAAAAGACACTCGATTTACTAACGTTTCGGATGTTAGTCTCTCATTGTAGTAAAAGAAGCGAAGGACCAATGCCCGAAACCGTCAGTAGATTAAGTGTGTTTTACACGGTGTTATAACCCCAGGGGGGGGGGGTATCAGTGACGGGGAGGTACGAAGACCTTTTTGGGGTTTGAAACTTGCGGCTTGGGACTTTTTTTGGGTTAGCAATTTTCTGGTGGCCTTTTTTTGATATAAAGATTCTGGCAAGGACTTTTTTGGGGGTTGATAAAAATGATATTCTACCGTTCTCGATTTTACTTTTTTGGGGTTACGTTCTGGGACGTTGAACTTTTTTTGGGTCTTGTTTTTGCGTAATGGACTTTTTGGGGTTAAAAAGTTTGGCCTCATTCGCACCTCCCCGTCACTGATACCCCCGAGTACCCCCCCCCCCCCCCCCCCCCCCTGGGGTTATAACTACACACTTGTTCTGTTCTTATCAATCAATTCTTTAAACTTTCAGCCGGTTAATTGAGCCGAAGAGTTCATCTGAATAAGCAGGATGTGGGTGTACTCATATAGTGATAATCAAGACCATTGTAGTACGTACAATCATCGTACTACCATATAGAGCTTAATACACCGTGTAATCGGTCAGTATAGACTGTATTTGATCACATTTTATAGCCAGATTTAATAACAAATAGCCAAATGATGTACTGTATATAAAGAACCTTTTAATAATGTACAGTGTTATAGGGTACCATACTCTTTCATCTCTCATCAAATATGCACCTAAACAAAGCACTATCGTTTATTATCAAATCTACAAAAATCGGCACAGAGACGGAATATGGTGTTGAACGCTACTCATGTTGTATCTTGTATATGTACAGCAAGTAATTGAATAAAAGTTAGTATCAAAAACCTTTGAGATGAGTGTCATTAATTAATTTCAAATATATTAATAATCATCGTTAATCTCCACCACAGTAAATCGGATACCTTTCATGTTCATGATACACAATCGTGAAAAGTACTCGATGGTGAAATGCAGTTTGGTTTATTTATTTAATAAGAATCTTTTACCAAAGAGATTTACAAATGTACACAGCTAACCAAACCACGCCTAGAGCTTGGTTTGCATCACGAATTCAGTCTCCAATCAACCTCAAGTAAATTGCTGCAAAGCAGTTTTTACTCTGTAAATAAAGAAAAGACGAGATTAAAAGTGCTATTCATCGCTAAAGGTTTTAGTCTGCTGGGTTTACACGGTACAGAAGAATTCGATACTAAATTGATCTATTTACGCCTAGTATTGTTTACAAAGATCTGTACAACGTTAATCGTACCAGAGCGACACTACAGTGTAAGCACGCCTGTCCCGGTACTCGTCCAGTACCGTGGGGTGCACCGTGGGGTGCACCGTGGGGTGCACCGTGGGGTGCACCGTGGGGAATACCGTGGAGAGTACCGTGGGGTGGACCGTGGGGTGTACCGTGGATAGTACCGTGGGTTGTACCGTGGGGAGTACCGTTGGGTGAACCGTCGGGTGCACCGTCGGGTGCACCGTCGGGTGCACCGTGGGGTGTACCGTGGGGTGTACCGTGGGGATTACCGTGGGGTGTACCGTGGGGAGTACCGTGGATAGTACCGTGGGGTGTACCGTGGGGAGTACCGTGGGGAGTACCGTTGGGTGTACCGTCGGGTGCACCGTGGGGAGTACCGTCGGGTGTACCGTGGGGATTACCGTGGGGTGTACCGTGGGGAGTACCGTGGATAGTACCGTGGAGTGGACCGTGAGGTGGAACGTGGGGAGTATCGTGAGGAGCACCGCTGGGTGAACCGTCGGGTGCACCGTGGGGTGTACCGTGGGGAGTACCGTGGGTTGTACCGTCGGGTGCACCGTGGGGTGTACCGTGGGGAGTACCGTGGGGTGTACCGTGGGGAGTACCGTGGGTTGTACCGTGGGGAGTACCGTTGGGTGAACCGTCGGGTGCACCGTCGGGTGCACCGTGGGGTGTACCGTGGGGAGTACCGTGGATAGTACCGTGGGTTGTACCGTGGGGAGTACCGTTGGGTGAACCGTCGGGTGCACCGTCGGGTGCACCGTGGGGTGTACCGTGGGGAGTACCGTGGATAGTACCGTGGGGTGTACCGTGGGGTGTATCGTGGGGTGTACCGTGGGGAGTACCGTGGGGTGTACCGTGAGGTGTACCGTGGGGTGTATCGTGGGGTGTACCGTGGGGTGTACCGTGAGGTGTACCGTGGGGAGTACCGTGGAGTGTACCGTGGGGAGTACCGTGGGGTGGGGAGTACCGTGGGGTGTACCGTGGGGAGTACCGTGGGGAGTACCGTGGGGTGTACCGTGAGGTATACCGTGAGGTGTACCGTGAGGTGTACCGTGGGGTGTACCGTGGGGAGTACCGTGGGGAGTACCGTGGGGTGTACCGTGAGGTATACCGTGAGGTGTACCGTGAGGTGTACCGTGAGGTGAACCGTGGGGAGCACCGTGAGGTGGACCGTGGGGAGTACCGTGGGGAGCACCGTGGGGTGTACCGTCGGGTGCACCGTGGGGAGTACCGTCGGGTGTACCGTGGGGATTACCGTGGGGTGTACCGTGGGGAGTACCGTGGATAGTACCGTGGAGTGGACCGTGAGGTGGAACGTGGGGAGTATCGTGAGGAGCACCGCTGGGTGAACCGTCGGGTGCACCGTGGGGTGTACCGTGGGGAGTACCGTGGGTTGTACCGTCGGGTGCACCGTGGGGTGTACCGTGGGGAGTACCGTGGGGAGTACCGTGGGTTGTACCGTGGGGAGTACCGTTGGGTGAACCGTCGGGTGCACCGTCGGGTGCACCGTGGGGTGTACCGTGGGGAGTACCGTGGGGAGTACCGTGGGGTGTACCGTGGGGTGTACCGTGAGGTGTACCGTGAGGTGTACCGTGAGGTGAACCGTGGGGAGCACCGTGAGGTGGACCGTGGGGAGTACCGTGGGGAGCACCGTGGGGTGTACCGTCGGGTGCACCGTGGGGAGTACCGTGGGGGAGCACCGTGGGGAGCACCGTGGGGAGTACCGTCGGGTGCACCGTTGGGAGTACCGTGGGGAGTACCGTGGGGAGCACCGTGGGGAGTACCGTGGGGTGTACCGTGGGGTGTACCGTGAGGTGTACCGTGAGGTGAACCGTGGGGAGCACCGTGAGGTGGACCGTGGGGAGTACCGTGGGGAGCACCGTGGGGAGCACCGCGGGGTGTACCGTCGGGTGCACCGTGGGGAGCACCGTGGGGAGTACCGTGGGGTGTATCGTGAAGTGTACCGTGGGGTGTACCGTGGGGAGTACCGTGGGGAGTACCGTGGGGAGCACCGTGGGGTGTACCGTGGGGTGTACCGTCGGGTGCACCGTGGGGAGTACCGTGGGGGTGTATCGTGAAGTGTACCGTGGGGTGTACCGTGGGGTGGGGAGTACCGTGGGGAGAACCGTGGGGTGTACCGTGGGGATTACCGTGGGGTGTACCGTGGGGAGTACCGTGGATAGTACCGTGGGGTGTACCGTGGGGAGTACCGTGGGGAGTACCGTTGGGTGTACCGTCGGGTGCACCGTGGGGAGTACCGTCGGGTGTACCGTGGGGATTACCGTGGGGTGTACCGTGGGGAGTACCGTGGATAGTACCGTGGAGTGGACCGTGAGGTGGAACGTGGGGAGTATCGTGAGGAGCACCGCTGGGTGAACCGTCGGGTGCACCGTGGGGTGTACCGTGGGGAGTACCGTGGGTTGTACCGTCGGGTGCACCGTGGGGTGTACCGTGGGGAGTACCGTGGGGTGTACCGTGGGGAGTACCGTGGGTTGTACCGTGGGGAGTACCGTTGGGTGAACCGTCGGGTGCACCGTCGGGTGCACCGTGGGGTGTACCGTGGGGAGTACCGTGGATAGTACCGTGGGTTGTACCGTGGGGAGTACCGTTGGGTGAACCGTCGGGTGCACCGTCGGGTGCACCGTGGGGTGTACCGTGGGGAGTACCGTGGATAGTACCGTGGGGTGTACCCGTGGGTGTATCGTGGGGTGTACCGTGGGGAGTACCGTGGGGTGTACCGTGAGGTGTACCGTGGGGTGTATCGTGGGGTGTACCGTGGGGTGTACCGTGAGGTGTACCGTGGGGAGTACCGTGGAGTGTACCGTGGGGAGTACCGTGGGGTGGGGAGTACCGTGGGGTGTACCGTGGGGAGTACCGTGGGGAGTACCGTGGGGTGTACCGTGAGGTATACCGTGAGGTGTACCGTGAGGTGTACCGTGGGGTGTACCGTGGGGAGTACCGTGGGGAGTACCGTGGGGTGTACCGTGAGGTATACCGTGAGGTATACCGTGAGGTGTACCGTGAGGTGTACCGTGAGGTGAACCGTGGGGAGCACCGTGAGGTGGACCGTGGGGAGTACCGTGGGGAGCACCGTGGGGTGTACCGTCGGGTGCACCGTGGGGAGTACCGTCGGGTGTACCGTGGGGATTACCGTGGGGTGTACCGTGGGGAGTACCGTGGATAGTACCGTGGAGTGGACCGTGAGGTGGAACGTGGGGAGTATCGTGAGGAGCACCGCTGGGTGAACCGTCGGGTGCACCGTGGGGTGTACCGTGGGGAGTACCGTGGGTTGTACCGTCGGGTGCACCGTGGGGTGTACCGTGGGGAGTACCGTGGGGAGTACCGTGGGTTGTACCGTGGGGAGTACCGTTGGGTGAACCGTCGGGTGCACCGTCGGGTGCACCGTGGGGTGTACCGTGGGGAGTACCGTGGGGAGTACCGTGGGGTGTACCGTGAGGTGTACCGTGAGGTGTACCGTGAGGTGAACCGTGGGGAGCACCGTGAGGTGGACCGTGGGGAGTACCGTGGGGAGCACCGTGGGGTGTACCGTCGGGTGCACCGTGGGGAGTACCGTGGGGAGCACCGTGGGGAGCACCGTGGGGAGTACCGTCGGGTGCACCGTTGGGAGTACCGTGGGGAGTACCGTGGGGAGCACCGTGGGGGGAGTACCGTGGGGTGTACCGTGGGGTGTACCGTGAGGTGTACCGTGAGGTGAACCGTGGGGAGCACCGTGAGGTGGACCGTGGGGAGTACCGTGGGGAGCACCGTGGGGAGCACCGCGGGGTGTACCGTCGGGTGCACCGTGGGGAGCACCGTGGGGAGTACCGTGGGGGTGTATCGTGAAGTGTACCGTGGGGTGTACCGTGGGGAGTACCGTGGGGAGTACCGTGGGGAGCACCGTGGGGTGTACCGTGGGGTGTACCGTCGGGTGCACCGTGGGGAGTACCGTGGGGGTGTATCGTGAAGTGTACCGTGGGGTGTACCGTGGGGTGGGGAGTACCGTGGGGAGTACCGTGGGGAGTACCGTGAGGTGGACCGTGGGGAGTACCGTGGGGAGCACCGTCTAGTGTACCGTCGGGTGCACCGTGGGGAGTACCGTGGGGTGTATCGTGAAGTGTACCGTGGGGAGTACCGTGGGGAGTACCGTGGGGAGTACCGTGCGTGTTGTTTTTACTGACCTTTCAAACAGGTGTGCGTCGGTTGTGGTGAGTAGTGATTGTAGTAGTTTCTGTACGCCCATATCGCGAAGTTTCACTTGTCGTTCCATTGCTCCTTCCTCCGTGTTCCAGACGAGGTTTGAAATGCAGTAAGTGGCAGCCATTTGTAGTTTGACACTTTCGTGCATCATGTAATACATTAATCGTTTTAGCAAACCCTCGTCTCGTACAATAAACTCTTTAGCTGATGTACCATTAGCTATGTTAGCGATGACGCACAATGCCTACAGAGTATTGATGCAGTGTAAGTACACAATATGTCGCGTAATTTACCGCCTACTCTCGCAACTTGCACAGGTGGGTCTCACACCATGAAGTAAGTTATGAAACAATAAAACAGCGTGTAAAAAGCACTAAATTTACTGACATTGTGGACGTTTAGTCTTTAATCGGAGTAAAAGGACAATTTATGCACGACTTTTGAATAATATATTCGTGGATCGGATTTCGAATGGCTTGCAAAATGTAGCCTGCGTTACAGCCGGAACCAAACCCCGGTAAGGTCATTCCAAAATGACTACGATGACCCCCTTAATGTTAAACTGAAAACTTTCCGTATAAGAAACGGCTTTTTTCGCAAATTAGTGAGCTAAATACAGTGGAACCCTATTAAACGGACAACCCCTATTAAACGGACAACCCCTGTGAAACGGCCAACCCCTGTGAAACGGACAACCCCTATTAAACGGCCAACCCCTATTAAACGGCCAACCCCTATTAAACGGCCAACCCCTGTGAAACGGCCAACCCCTATTAAACGGACAACCCCTATTAAACGGACAACCCCTATTAAACGGACAACCCCTATTAAACGGCCAACCCCTATTAAACGGCCAACCCCTGTGAAACGGCCAACCCCTATTAAACGGACAACCCCTATTAAACGGACAATCTCTATGAAACGGACAACCCCTATTAAACGGACAACCCCTATTAAACGGACAACCCCTATTAAACGGACAACCCCTCAGTATTAAACGGCCAATCCCTATTAAACGGACAACCCCTATTAAACGGACAACCCCTATGAAACGGACAACCCCTATTAAACGGACAACCCCTATTAAACGGACAACCCCTGTGAAACGGACAACCCCTATTAAACGGACAACCCCTATGAAACGGACAACCCCTCAGTATTAAACGGCCAATCCCTATTAAACGGCCAACCCCTATTAAACGGACAACCCCTATTAAACGGACAACCTCTATGAAACGGCCAACCCCTGTGAAACGGACAACTCCTATTAAACGGACAACCCCTATTAAACGGACAACCCCTGTGCATGAAACGGACAACCCCTATTAAACGGACAACCCCTATGAAACGGACAACCCCTATTAAACGGACAACCCCTATTAAACGGACAACCCCTATTAAACGGACAACCCCTATTAAACGGACAACCCCTATTAAACGGACAACCCCTATTAAACGGACAACCTCTATTAAACGGCCAACCCCTGTGAAACGGACAACCCCTATTAAACGGACAACCCCTATTAAACGGACAACCCCTCAGTATTAAACGGCCAATCCCTATTAAACGGCCAACCCCTATTAAACGGACAACCCCTATTAAACGGACAACCCCTATGAAACGGACAACCCCTCAGTATTAAACGGCCAATCCCTATTAAACGGACAACCCCTATTAAACGGACAACCTCTATGAAACGGACAACCCCTATGAAACGGACAACCCCTCAGTATTAAACGGCCAACCCCTATTAAACGGACAACCCCTATTAAACGGACAACCCCTATGAAACGGACAACCCCTCAGTATTAAACGGCCAATCCCTATTAAACGGCCAACCCCTATTAAACGGCCAACCCCTATTAAACGGACAACCCCTATGAAACGGACAACCCCTATGAAACGGACAACCCCTCAGTATTAAACGGCCAATCCCTATTAAACGGCCAACCCCTATTAAACGGACAACCCCTATTAAACGGACAACCCCTATTAAACGGACAACCCCTGTGAAATGGACAACCCCTATTAAACGGACAACCCCTATTAAACGGACAACCCCTCAGTATTAAACGGCCAATCCCTATTAAACGGCCAACCCCTATTAAACGGACAACCCATATTAAACGAACAACCCCTATTAAACGAACAACCCCTATGAAACGGACAACCCCTATGAAACGGACAACCCCTATGAAACGGACAACCCCTATTAAACGGACAACCCCTATTAAACGGACAACCCCTATTAAACGAACAACCCCTATGAAACGGACAACCCCTATGAAACGGACAACCCCTATTAAACGGACAACCCCTATTAAACGGACAACCCATATTAAACGGACAACCCCTATTAAACGAACAACCCCTATTAATCGAACAACCCCTATGAAACGGACAACCCCTATTAAACGGACAACCCCTATGAAACGGACAACCCCTATGAAACGGACAACCCCTATGAAACGGCCAACCCATATTAAACGGCCGGTCAGTTGGTATGAAAAAGAGCAAAGCGGACCGATAGGATAGTGTTACTGACCTGTTCTTTGACTTCCACCGTCTGTAGCTCGCTGTCCAGGATTGGTTTAACACTATCCATCACGTGATTGCCATGCAAATTCATGATCCGGTTGATGTCCTGGTGAAGAAGAAATTTACCTCAGTTATAAGCCATGCACTGTACTGTATACTGCACCATTTAAACACTAATAAATAAATAAACAAATAAACAAACAAACAAACAAACAAACAAACAAATAAACAAATAAATAATCATCACTAGAAAACGGTTTAGTTTTTGCGTATATAAATTGAGGGAAAGTTAAAGTGCTATAAAGATAGCATCCAGTTGTGCACCAAAGGTTATTCAACGTTTGTAGATACTTTAGTAAAACTACTAACACATGTTTAAGCCTCGCGTGTAAAGACTGTGGTTTGTGGCGTGCTAATGGGTCGTTGCCATGGAGAAGTACGCGAAGGTAACCATGGTAACAACCACGCTGAAGGTGTTCCAATGGACCGCAATTACTCATTCACTTCAGTAATTACACCTCTGTAAGTCATGAATCAGTTTCGTTACAGGTCATGTTTATCAACGTCTGCTTAAGCAGAGGGCACATCATTTCCGCTTCTTCTTCCGTGTTGCCATATAAGGAAAACTATTCACGTGTACAAAATCACCATACTGGCATTGTATTCCTATTAAACCCGTAGTATTCACTCAAAGACTCAACTTCGTAGCACATGTCAATAAGAGTGAAAGTATTCTACAATCAATCATTACAGTATGTGGTTCTAATTGTGAACGGTTCTAATTTCCTGGTTACCAGAGGCTATTATTTTTTCTCTCTCGAGCCGTAGGCGCTGTCGTAGAGTTTAGAGAGATAAAATAATAGCCTCAGGTATTAACCAGGGATTAACTGAACAGTATTCACAATTAGAACCGTTCACAATTAGAACCACATACTGTACGACATTATTGTCATCGTTGTGCAGCATTTCTACCATGTTCAAATAGGAACGAATGTTTAAAACCATTCTCAACCTTTGATGCTTTCACAATTCGAAAGTGAAAACTTAAATCAGTTATTCATTTGAAGTCAATTAGCCATTACCAAATCGAGCAGAGGACTGGGACCAAGTCCGTAAAACTAATTCAATAAGAAACTAGCAAAAATGGGCATCATTTTCTGAGAGAGCAGACCAAACTTAGCTTGTCTGCAAAGTTTGGTGAACTTCGGCTTAATATTGACGATGCTAGAGGGCATCAAAGATGTCTATTTCCCCATACAAACTCTGTAAATTTTTGACGTTGTCCATCCAAACCATACATTCACTGTAAAATTTTGGCTGGACAACACAATTTCAAAAGTTTATAATTCCGATAGAATTTGCTCAATTCACATCAAACTTTGCACAGATGCTAATTTCAACATGCTCTTTCATGTCATGAACTTAATTTCATAATTACATTAATTCTAATAAACTCGTTCCCAGTCCCCTGCTCGATTTGATAATGGCTAATTACATCATCCGATGAGATTCTGAGCTGTGAGGTCATCTATGTAATAATAACCAGACTCCTGATGGGGTCAAACCATATTACCATATGACCAAAGCAAAAGCAGTCTTGTTGCATGCACTGAGCCATGGATAACTACTCTCTGTACGTGACTCTACTTGTTCTTGCGACATGTTTAACAGCAGCAACAGCATCGTGTGTAGGAAGAACTTTTCCGATGCCAAACATTTATGTGTCGACATCATTCTTCATCAATGCTTACAAAGCCACGGAAGGACACAATTGCACGATTGATATTGGTCCACATATAAACATCACGCAAGCAGGCGGCAGACTTGCTGTAGTTATGCTAGCTGTTGGCTGTACAAAACGCACGTCAATTAGTCTGGTGAACCGTTCAAATGTAACTCGTAAAGACGTGGTTTCGTACCTTCAGCTACAAGGGCCGTGTGTAATCAGTTTACAAGACGTTGCTCAATTCAGTGACGCAACGGATTTCAGAGTACTTAACCTGATTCGTGGAGCGAAACCAAGAATCCAAAGCTCCAGTCAACATCAACTTGATGTTCAATCAATGCGTAATCTCGGTACGTTGGTCTTTGAGAGCAGCAGCGACTCAGGGATTCATGATGTCTTTCTTGACTATAAATGGCCGCTACTGGCTGAATTAACGTTTGTGAATTGTTCAATCAAAACGTTTCCCGAGCTGCTCAAATACTCAATGCCACGCTTGCAAGGTCTAGATCTAAATAACAATAGTCTACACACGCCTCCTGAGTTTCCTTGGGACCACGAATCTCTCCACCTTCCGAGAAACCTGACAAGGAAGCTAGCATTCAACCAACAATATCAAGAACATACAGTGGTTCAGCCTAACTTATACCGACGATTCTTCGAGCTCGATTTCAACATGATTCAGAATCTTTCCTTACATCAGTTTCAAGGGTATCTTCAGAAACTTTCGATAAAAGGAAATGGTCTCCATACACTTGGTCCAGATTGTTTTGTGAATCTTACTGGTATTAATATTATCGACCTGAGCATGAATAAGCTGAAGAGACTACCAAACGGGCTCTTTCGCGGCCTGTACGAAATGTTGGAGCTTTATCTGGACAGAAACACTATATCTGTCGTAGCTGAAGATATATTTAAAGACTGTAAAGACTTAAAACGTCTTTACCTCAATGATAACCAAATCAAAGTCATACCAAAGCATTTGTTGGAATATCACGAGAAACTAGAAGAAATACACCTAGAGAACAACGCCTTAATCCAAGTATTAGACGGTGCGTTGCCGAATAATTCCAACAAATTAAGAAAACTGTTTTTACAAAACAATTTCCTCACATCAGTTCCCGATGCAGTTTTTTGTATTAGAAGCCTTCAGAAAGTGTCTTTGGTTAATAATCGCATCACGTTTCAAGGGATCATTGATACACTAGATTCCATTACACTGGCTCGCCTTCAATACAGCCTAAGAGAGTCGTCTAGCTCGCTTCAGTATACACTCAGAACTACCCCTGTGTTCCTTGACCTCTCTAACAATAACATCACGTCCATAGACATTGGAAAATTAGACAAAGTACAAAAACACAAACTGGAAATGGTGTTGGCCGTTTTTGAGATAAATCTCAACAACAACCCTTTGCAATGCGATTGTAAAATGTTAAACATTAAACGACTGCTCACGAACATCGTAGAAACCAATCCAAATGTCAAACAAGATCGCTTTCATTCGTGGGTTTGTGGCACGCCAACGGCATTACACGGCAAACGCTTGCTAGCTGTTCCTGAGCGTGCACTGCTATGCGTGAGAACTTTGCCGGGTTGCCCTAAAGGCTGCATGTGTTCAGTGAGAGGGATTGATGATAGTGTCGTTGTTGACGGGCAATCTAAACACCTCAAAGAACTTCCACAAACCATGCCGTCTGGAAACGAGCTGGAAATCCACCTCGATAATAACGACATCGTCGAACTAGGCATGCGCGGTTACCTTAGCAACGTGACCGTTCTCCATCTCAGTCGCAACAAGATTCGACACCTGAATGGATCCTTCCTCGCGCAGTTGACAAAACTTCGAGTACTGAAATTAGATTCGAATGAACTTAAACGATTACCACGAAACATCGCAAAGTTAACGTCACGCAAATCTTTTGTTACCTTGGCAATTCACCATAACTATCTGTTGTGTGACTGTCACGCTAAATGGATCCAAGCATGGATGAGAAATGCGTCTGACAAGATTCAAGACATTGAGAATGTAAAGTGTACGGCAGGAAAGCTTCAAGGAAAGTCGATCTACACAGCGCCACTAAAGGACTTTACATGTGAGAACGATGAGATTCCTACGACTAGTGGAATAAAGCATGTTATAACATCAATCATCCTTGGAATCCTCTTAGCTATAACTATTGTTGTCTTCGTGCTTGTTTACTACTACAGGGGAGAGATGAAAGTATTTATGTACACACACTTTGACTGGCATCCATTTGACCGTGTTGATGACCAGGAATCAGCTAAGATTTACGATGTATTTATTTCATACAGTAATCACGACAGAGAATGGGTACTACAAGAACTTAAAAACACACTAGAGAGCCATGACCCACCCTACAGGATATGTTTCCATGACAGAGACTTCGAGGTTGGAGCCTCAATATATGATAACATCTTAAACAGTGTTGACCAGAGTAAAAGAATGGTAGTAGTTCTGTCCAACAACTTTATAGACAGTGAATGGTGCAGGTTTGAATTCCGCGCTGCTCACCAGAAGGTCATCCAGGACAAAACTAACTATCTCATCATCATCCTGTTTGACGACGTGGACACCCGGGCCCTTGATGATGAAACAAAACTCTACTTACGAACTAACACATACTTGAGTGTCAGTAACAAATGGTTTTGGAAAAAACTTCTATATGCATTACCAAAACCAAGGCAAATACCGGTATTAACGGGACAAAAAATGAAAGACAGGGTGGACACTGAAATGCAGGTAGCACCAGGTAGTCGATTATAGATCTACTGATTATCTATATTAATATAAATACAAATACCGGTATTAACGGAACAAGAAATGAAAGACAGGGTGGACACTGAAATGTAGGTAGCACCAGGTAGTCGATTATAGATCTACTGATTATCTATATTAATATAAATACAAATACCGATATTAGCAGAACAAGAAATGAAAGACAGGGTGGACACTGAAATGCAGGTAGCACCAGGTAGTCGATTATAGATCTACTGATTATCTATATTAATATAAATACAAATACCGGTATTAACGGGACAAGAAATGAAAGACAGGGTGGACACTGAAATGCAGGTAGCACCAGGTAGTCGATTATAGATTTACTGATTATCTATAAAATATAAATACAAATACCGGTATTAACGGGACAAGAAATGAAAGACAGGGTGGACACTGAAATGCAGGTAGCACCAGGTAGTCGATTATAGATCTACTGATTATCTATATTAATATAAATACAAATACCGGTATTAAAGGGACAAGAAATGAAAGACAGGGTGGACACTGAAATGCAGGTACCGGTAGCACCAGGTAGTCGATTATAGATCTACTGATTATCTATAATAATATAAATACAAATACTGGGAGTAAAACAAACAACACAGCAAAGATGTTGTACAAACAAGGTCTCACCTCTCTACCAGACAATAGGTTCCTCATTAGCCCCAATGCCTTCATAACAACATCTGTATCAGGATCTTCTAACAAACTATACATCAAGACAGGCATTAGCAACTTACATGTAGACAGTACATATATATATTAGTTTATTGCAGTTGTAGTTAATTTAATAATGTAATAATAATAAGTGGCATTTATTATGTATATTCAGTGCATTAGAAGTACTGATTGATACAACTTACATGTAGGCATTACATATACATTGTATTAAAGTTGTAGTTAATTTATTATGTATATTCAGCGCATTAGCCTGTAATTCAGTTCAACTGCAAAGGGCTCAAATAAACCAGTTATTATTTATAGTATTATACAGTAGTTAGGACTGCATTAGAAGTACTGATTGATACAACTTACTACAAGACAGTGCAGTAAGGAATCACATGTTATAGTGCATAACAGCCAAGGCAGGACCAGTATGGATGTGATGACATATTCACTGAGTGAGCTGTACGCAGCGTATTAGAAGCTTTAGTGCATGACTGGAATTGCATTGACAATGTCTACATGTTGTACCTGAATAAATGTGCAGGTCCCAGTACTTCCATGATCTTGTTTTTAGTTGTTTCGTCTGCTTGATATGCCATGTTCTGATTACAAGAGAGAGAAAAATAGTCACGTAATACCTATGCCATCACTCAATACATCATCATCATCATCATCAGATCTACTATTACTGGTTTGCACGGTTGTCATGCTGGTCATGTTGGTGCCCAATAAAAAGCAGTTGTTTGTACCACCAGCAAACCACCAACATGGCCACTGCATCTTTCTGCATCAAATCTCCATACTTTTCATCAATCCATTACTACCACCAACACTACTACTAACATTAGAGTTGTTTTAATATGAGTGGGAAACCTAAGGCACAGAGCTACGGTCACAGTATGGACTTGAAGATATCCATTCAACCAATCACAGCACGCAAAATCACTGCTCAACCAATCAGAATGCTTGGACACATTCACCATGCACTGGCATGAACCATACCATAACTACTTCTCACTCATACGAAAACGACTCTAATCAAAAACTCTTACAGCACTCACCATTAATGCCCAAATACCATTTAGTCTTAATGATTTAACAGATCTTCTAGTCAGTCCTGCCAACAAAGCCACTGCTCCAGCTTCTAGTATAGGCTACAAGAATATCATACAGTCAATCAAACACATGTACAATACACAACTAGTGCTAATACAGAGATGACACGTAATGTGGTACAGTGATTAATATGGACAGTAAAGTGACATGCAAAAGTGTCCGTATTATCCAGGTGTCTGTATTAAGCAGGCTTCCATATATATATATATATGGGCTTTTCCATTGGGACAAACAAAACTGTCCATATTAAGTGGGTGTCCATATTAAGTGGGTGTCCATATTAAGTGGGTGTCCATATTAAGCGGGTGTCGGTAGAGTGGGATTCCACTGTATTGCTTAGAGCAGATTTCATATGACTGGGAAACAGAGCACACAACACTGTCACATCATGGTCATGGCATGGTTTGATATCCTAGAAAACGTATGGTCAAAGCATTGCATGATCATGACACAACACAGCACAGACGTGTCATATGGAGAGGATGATGGTCAATCAACTGTAGAACTTCCCTCTATGTATGAGTATTGCAATATCATTTTAATAAAATTCATACATATTGTACTGTAATGTACACATTGCTAACCTCTTTGCTTGGTGAAAACTCAAGTAACAGGTTACAAAGGGCAGAAGAGCACACAGTTAACATGCCTTCGTCAGCATTGTGCATGATCTTGACAATTGGTTTCCACACTGCAGTGTCTTGAAAGCTTGTCCTGAGCTGTTGAACAGACCGCGATAAGCTGTGCAGACATTTGACAGCTGCAAGTTGGACATGAGGGTTGGTGTCTTCTAGTCCAGTAACTACATGGTCCATTGTACTGTCATTCTCAATTATCTAGTAAGAAGAGTTTTATACAATCAATACAATAATAGTACTGTACTTCAGGGCCGTAGCAGCCAGTTTTTGAGTGGTCTGGTTTTCAAGCTTTGTTTTTTAATAAAAAATATTCGAATAATTAAAAATGTAAATAAATTGAAACTGTTTGATTCGAAAAGTGGTCCGGCTAAAACCGGACAAACTGTACTGGCGGCTACGGCCCTGTACTTATAGGAAATCGCACCACCTGGAATACAATCTTTGTTTGCTTTTTCTTTTAGTTTCTGAAGCATGTTCATTAGAAACAGAAAGTCTGTTGGCCATGTTGTTTTTGTTTGCTTACAAATTTGCCACACTTAGCCTGCATATGGGACATTGTCATAGCAACTTAATATGTGCTCTGCTAATAATGGAGTACAATTCGGAAATTTACTACATACTGCTCTTGTCCAATCAGAATCAAGTATTTTTCTTTAAAAAAGAAGACATAAATAAATACATACATGTCTCCGTTGCAAGCAGATAAACTGACCAAGTTTGAAGTAAATGTATAGTTTACTATGAAAAATGAGAAAGCTTCACCTTTTTACGTATATTTTCATCAGTGGCTCCCAACGATGCCAAGGCTTTGAATGCACTCTAAAAATAAAAATAAAAAGAATACTTTAATATTTATATAGCACTTTTAAAAACTTATTTAAAAACCATTGAATGCTTAGTGGGACACTGTAAGTGCAAGTCAGTGTAAATACCACATGTATATAAATGTTATTCCTTGCACAATGTAGGGTATATGAAGCATAAGAGCCGTCAGCTCTTCTGTCAATAACCACCCTCGTTTGCTAGTACATTGTACATGTATATGTAACCTATGTACATGTACCTCTCTCATCAAAGCATATGTATCATTGTCCAGGTCATTCTTTTGAAGAAATCCAATCATGGTCTTGATAAGATGATCTGAAATAGCAGCTAACCTCTGGAGTTCAATGTCTTCTTCAATCAAGTAGGCTGTGTGGTAAAGTAATCATTGAAGATAAAGTACACTTGTTTTCACTGCTATGTGACTGATGTAGTAATACTAAACAATGCTTAATACGGTCTCGTGCAATTTTGTTAGTCTTTGAAAAATTGACTCGTGCTTTTTTTTTTTTTTTTTGGTTTGTTTGTTTGTTTTTTTTTTTTGCTTATTTATCCTAAATTGTACTCAAAATCATGCGATTACCTGCACAAATTGCAACAGACAAGAATTTTAGTGATACACATTTAGAAGAACATTCATAAGATATAAGTTTGCCATGTAAATGTGTAACAGAGATTGAGAACATACCAAGAGTTTCAGCAGCTTCAGCTCTTATAAATGGTCCTTTATCTGGTCTACAGATCCTTACTGTGGCACTTAGAACCTAAAACATGTTTGAATATATACATGTAGTAATATGAGAGTCAGGTCAAAGCAGCTAAAGAACAGCTACATAACAATGCTACATATATCATCCATATCTACACGTACATGTCTAGTGAGGTGTCCAATAAAGCAAGGCTTGGTTCCAGTGATGTCAAACATCATTACCGGTATTTTAGGTATATTCAAGCTCAAGGTTATTAAATAATTATAAAATTACAAATTAAGCTAACAAATAGTTAAAGCTAATCTAGGCAGGTGTTATATTGCATTGTCAGTTGACTTTGTGTTTTATTCTCTCTACTAAACAATACCTTTAGAAGCAGAGAGTGGTTTTCCACAGCTGTAAATGCACCTGATCTAAACATGTTTGTTAAACTGGAAAATAAAGAGTTCCATATCAGATACGAAGCTACAATCCTGGACAAAATTAATTGGGACACTAGTTATTGCACAATATATTTTAATATAAACACCTTATCCCCCTCCCCACCCCCCTCCCCCTGCTCCAATGTTGTTTCCAACTTTCATTAACAATGGGGGTCGACGTAGACAATCATCAACATTGTTATGGGGGAGGGGGGGTTAAGTTATATGGATATTTTCATGTTGAGATCTATATTAAGCCAGGTGTCCCAATCATTTTGGCCAGGATTGTAGCATCTAATATGAAGTAATAATACATTTACACTACACTTACCATTTGGCTGCACCTAACTGAATATTGTCAGGGTTGTCTCTGGACAAAAGTTTGGTCAACACCGGTAAAAGACCCTCGCCTTGATATGATGCTGGAAAAAATAATAATATTTCTTTGACATTCCTTCTCTGTCATTGCATTCAAGTTTAAAGTGCAACTAACCCCTATGAGATTGTTTTAAAAATCTATTCAATATATGCTGAATAGTTGGTGGGTTCAGTATTTTGTGATTTGAACCTTGCGTTTATGAGTTATAGAGGTTTGAAATCTCAATATGCAAATTTGATGACGTCTACTAAGGAATCATTTATTATACAAAAACGCCCTTATGCTGATTATTGACATTTGAAAACTTACAGAATATGTTCAGTCTTTATAAATGATTTTATAACTTTTTTGCCCTTTTCAAAAAATAAGTTCTTCTTGAAAAAGTCTAAATAAGTTATGGCAAATTCCTTAGTAGACGTCATAAAATTTGCATATTGAGATTTCAAACCTCTATAACTCATAAACGCAAGGTTCAAATCACAAAATACTGAACCCACCAACTATTCAGCATATATTGAATAGATTTTTAAAACAATCTCATAGGGGTTAGTTGCACTTTAAGAAACAGTAGTAACATATGCCATATATACCTAATAATTGCATAATTTATTGTTGTCTGGTCATGTAAAACCACAAGGATGGATGGGAAATAAGTTCATAATATTATATAATAGTAAAGACTTTATTTCAAGTGGGTGTAGCACATAATAGACTGTATACAGCTAATTCAGAAAACGTTGTCGGCGATCGACTTCAAGCCTACGCGACTAGACCGAAAGGGAGTATGGGTAGATATGATAATTCACTTGCATGCTTTTCGTATTTGGTGACAATGGCAGGTGAATCTGTAAATGTATGCCTACACGTTTTAAAACAAGGAAACAGAAGCAGATATGATTCATATTCCGTGAGAAACTTCCCTTTTTGATAGTGTATTTATAGACTCATTGATTTTTACCCATACTCCTTTTTGGTCTAGTCGCATAAGCTTGAAGTCGATCGCCGACAACGTTTTCTGAATTAGCTGTATACATACTATGTCGTAATAAACTTGTGGCACACAGTGGAACTGGATATAGATAATTCAGTGGACACTCTTGGGACCAAGAAAGGACCTTTGGGAGGTGTCCACTTACAGTGTATTGGAAGTGTCTGCTTACAGGAGGTGTCCACTTACAGTGTATGGGAAGTGTCTGCTTATGGGAGGTGTCCACTTACAGTGTATGGGAAGTGTCTGCTTACGGGAGGTGTCCACTTACAGTGTATGGGAAGTGTCTGCTTACAGTGTATTGGAAGTGTCTGCTTACAGGAGGTGTCCACTTACAGTGTATGGGAAGAGTCTGCCTATGGGAGGTGTCCACTTACAGTGTATGGGAAGTGTCTGCTTACAGGAGGTGTCCACTTACAGTGTATGGGAAGTGTCTGCTTATGGAGGTGTCCACTTACAGTGTATGGGAAGTGTCTGCTTACAGGAGTGTCCCACTTACAGTGTATGGGAAGTGTCTGCTTACAGGAGGTGTCCACTTACAGTGTATGGGAAGTGTCTGCTTATGGGAGGTGTCCACTTACAGTGTATGGAAGTGTCTGCTTACAGGAGGTGTCCACTTACAGTGTATGGGAAGTGTCTGCTTACAGGAGGTGTCCACTTACAGTGTATGGGAAGTGTCTGCTTATGGGAGGTGTCCACTTACAGTGTATGGAAGTGTCTGCTTACGGGACAGGAGGTGTCCACTTACAGTGTATGGGAAGTGTCTGCTTATGGGAGGTGTCCACTTACAGTGTATGGGAAGTGTCTGCTTATGGGAGGTGTCCACTTACAGTGTATGGAAGTGTCTGCTTACGGGAGGTGTCCACTTACAGTGTATGGGAAGTGTCTGCTTACAGGTAGGTGTCCACTTACAGTGTATGTATGAAGTGTCTGCTTACAGGAGGTGTCCACTTACAGTGTATGGGAAGTGTCTGCTTACGGGAGGTGTCCACTTACAGTGTATGGGAAGTGTCTGCTTACGGGAGGTGTCCACTTACAGTGTATGGGAAGTGTCTGCTTACAGGAGGTGTCCACTTACAGTGTATAGGAAGTGTCTGCTTACGGGAGGTGTCCACTTACAGTGTATAGGAAGTGTCTGCTTATGGGAGGTGTCCACTTACAGTGTATTGGAAGTGTCTGCTTACAGTGTATGGAAAGTGTCTGCTTACGGGAAGTGTCCACTTACAGTGTATGGAAGTGTCTGCTTATGGGAGGTGTCCACTTACAGTGTATGGGAAGTGTCTGCTTACGGGAGGTGTCCACTTACAGTGTATGGAAGTGTCTGCTCATGGGAGGTGTCCACTTACAGTGTATAGGAAGTGTCCACTTACAGTGTACAGTGTATTACAGTGTATAGGAAGTGTCTGCTTATGGGAGGTGTCCACTTACAGTGTATAGGAAGTGTCTGCTTACAGGAGGTGTCCACTTACATTGTATAGGAAGTGTCTGCTTATGGAGGTGTCCACTTACAGTGTATGGGAAGTGTCTGCTTACGGGAGGTGTCCACTTACAGTGTATAGGAAGTGTCCACTTACAGTGTATAGGAAGTGTCTGTTTATGGGAGGTGTCCACTTACAGTGTATAGGAAGTGTCTGCTTACAGGAGGTGTCCACTTACATTGTATAGGAAGTGTCTGCTTATGGTGTCCACTTACAGTGTATGGAAGTGTCTGCTTACGGGAGGTGTCCACTTACAGTGTATGGAAGTGTCTGCTTACGGGAGGTGTCCACTTACAGTGTATGGAAAGTGTCTGCTTACGGGAGGTGTCCACTTACAGTGTATGGGAAGTGTCTGCTTACAGGAGGTGTCCACTTACAGTGTATGGAAGTGTCTGCTCCACTTACAGTGTATGGGAAGTGTCTGCTTACGGGAGGTGTCCACTTACAGTGTATGGGAAGTGTCTGCTTATGGGAGGTGTCCATGGGAGGTGTCCACTTACAGTGTATGGGAAGTGTCTGCTTATGGGAGGTGTCCACTTACAGTGTATGGGAAGTGTCTGCTTACAGGAGGTGTCCACTTACAGTGTATGGGAAGTGTCTGCTTATGGAGGTGTCCACTTACAGTGTATTGGAAGTGTCTGCTTACAGGAGGTGTCCACTTACAGTGTATGGGAAGTGTCTGCTTACTTTACAGTGTATTGGAAGTGTCTGCTTACAGGAGGTGTCCACTTACAGTGTATGGGAAGTGTCTGCTTATGGGAGGTGTCCACTTACAGTGTATGGGAAGTGTCTGCTTACGGAGGTGTCCACTTACAGTGTATGGGAAGTGTCCACTTACAGGAGGTGTCCACTTACAGTGTATAGGAAGTGTCTGCTTATGGGAGGTGTCCACTTACAGTGTATGGGAAGTGTCTGCTTACGGGAGGTGCTTTACAGTGTATGGGAAGTGTCTGCTTACGGGAGGTGTCCACTTACAGTGTATGGGAAGTGTCTGCTTATGGGAGGTGTCCACTTACAGTGTATGGGAAGTGTCTGCTTATGGGAGGTGTCCACTTACAGTGTAGTGGAAGTGTCTGCTTACGGGAGGTGTCCACTTACAGTGTATTGGAAGTGTCTGCTTACAGGAGGTGTCCACTTACAGTGTAGTGGAAGTGTCTGCTTACAGGAGGTGTCCACTTACAGTGTATGGGAAGTGTCTGCTTACGGGAGGTGTCCACTTACAGTGTATAGGAAGTGTCTGCTTATGGGAGGTGTCCACTTACAGTGTATGGGAAGTGTCTGCTTACAGGAGGTGTCCACTTACAGTGTATGGGAAGTGTCTGCTTATGGGAGGTGTCCACTTACAGTGTATGGGAAGTGTCTGCTTACAGGAGGTGTCCACTTACAGTGTATGGGAAGTGTCTGCTTATGGGAGGTGTCCACTTACAGTGTATGGGAAGTGTCTGCTTACAGGAGGTGTCCACTTACAGTGTATGGGAAGTGTCTGCTTATGGGAGGTGTCCACTTACAGTGTATTGGAAGTGTCTGCTTACAGGAGGTGTCCACTTACAGTGTATGGGAAGTGTCTGCTTATGGGAGGTGTCCATTTACAGTGTATTGGAAGTGTCTGCTTACAGGAGGTGTCCACTTACAGTGTATGGGAAGTGTCTGCTTATGGGAGGTGTCCACTTACAGTGTATGGGAAGTGTCTGCTTATGGGAGGTGTCCACTTACAGTGTATGGGAAGTGTCTGCTTACAGGAGGTGTCCACTTACAGTGTATAGGAAGTGTCTGCTTATGGGAGGTGTCCACTTACAGTGTATGGGAAGTGTCTGCTTACGGGAGGTGTCCACTTACAGTGTATGGGAAGTGTCTGCTTACGGGAGGTGTCCACTTACAGTGTATGGGAAGTGTCTGCTTATGGGAGGTGTCCACTTACAGTGTATGGGAAATGTCTGCTTATGGGAGGTGTCCACTTACAGTGTAGTGGAAGTGTCTGCTTACGGGAGGTGTCCACTTACAGTGTATTGGAAGTGTCTGCTTACAGGAGGTGTCCACTTACAGTGTAGTGGAAGTGTCTGCTTACAGGAGGTGTCCACTTACAGTGTATGGGAAGTGTCTGCTTACGGGAGGTGTCCACTTACAGTGTATAGGAAGTGTCTGCTTATGGGAGGTGTCCACTTACAGTGTAGTGGAAGTGTCTGCTTACAGGAGGTGTCCACTTACAGTGTATAGGAAGTGTCTGCTTACGGGAGGTGTCCACTTACAGTGTATAGGAAGTGTCTGCTTATGGGAGGTGTCCACTTACAGTGTATTGGAAGTGTCTGCTTACAGTGTATGGAAAGTGTCTGCTTACGGGAGGTGTCCACTTACAGTGTAGTGGAAGTGTCTGCTTATGGGAGGTGTCCACTTACAGTGTATGGGAAGTGTCTGCTTACGGGAGGTGTCCACTTACAGTGTATGGGAAGTGTCTGCTCATGGGAGGTGTCCACTTACAGTGTATAGGAAGTGTCCACTTACAGTGTATAGGAAGTGTCCACTTACAGTGTATAGGAAGTGTCTGCTTATGGGAGGTGTCCACTTACAGTGTATAGGAAGTGTCTGCTTACAGGAGGTGTCCACTTACATTGTATAGGAAGTGTCTGCTTATGGAGGTGTCCACTTACAGTGTATGGGAAGTGTCTGCTTACGGGAGGTGTCCACTTACAGTGTATAGGAAGTGTCCACTTACAGTGTATAGGAAGTGTCTGTTTATGGGAGGTGTCCACTTACATTGTATAGGAAGTGTCCACTTACAGTGTATAGGAAGTGTCTGCTTACAGGAGGTCTCCACTTACATTGTATAGGAAGTGTCTGCTTATGGAGGTGTCCACTTACAGTGTATGGGAAGTGTCTGCTTACGGGAGGTGTCCACTTACAGTGTAGTGGAAGTGTCTGCTTACAGGAGGTGTCCACTTACAGTGTATAGGAAGTGTCTGCTTACGGGAGGTGTCCACTTACAGTGTATAGGAAGTGTCCACTTCAGTGTATAGGAAGTGTCTGCTTATGGGAGGTGTCCACTTACAGTGTATAGGAAGTGTCTGCTTACAGGAGGTGTCCACTTACATTGTATAGGAAGTGTCTGCTTATGGAGGTGTCCACTTACAGTGTATGGGAAGTGTCTGCTTACGGGAGGTGTCCACTTACAGTGTATGGAAAGTGTCTGCTTACGGGAGGTGTCCACTTACAGTGTATGGGAAGTGTCTGCTTACGGGAGGTGTCCACTTACAGTGTATGGAAAGTGTCTGCTTACGGGAGGTGTCCACTTACAGTGTATGGGAAGTGTCTGCTTATGGGAGGTGTCCACTTACAGTGTATAGGAAGTGTCCACTTACAGTGTATAGGAAGTGTCTGCTTATGGGAGGTGTCCACTTACAGTGTATAGGAAGTGTCCACTTACAGTGTATAGGAAGTGTCTGCTTATGGGAGGTGTCCACTTACAGTGTATAGGAAGTGTCTGCTTACAGGAGGTGTCCACTTACATTGTATAGGAAGTGTGTGCTTACGGGAGGTGTCCACTTACAGTGTATAGGAAGTGTCTGCTTATGGAGGTGTCCATTTAGGGGAGGTGTTATAGAATGTTCGACTATGGTTACATTAATTTTTAAAATAGAAATAATATATTAATATTAATACCAGACATCATAGCCAATGAGACAGAGCCATTTTGATGTGATGCTGCTGCATAGCAATACAATGCTGGTAGCTGAATCTTTGGTATGTTGCAAGACAACAAAGGCAAAAGAGCATCAACAGCTCCTGTATTACATAGCAGTGCCTGGTGAGCTGCACTCTGACAGCACTTGGATATGATTGTGGCTGCGCTCTCTGCTTCAGTGTATGACCCAGACAGAAGTTCTACAAGGCGTGGTATTACACTGGGATTCTGGCAAACAAGAATTTGGAACAAGAACATTTAGACATAATACATTGTACAATAATGTACAAGACTGTTTGTCCTTAACCCATTGACTCCTACACTGGCCGAAACCGACCGCAAACATCGATACTGCTTTGAAAAATTCTAACTTTCTGAATTTTCGCTACATTGATTTTATGGCCAGTTATTAGGACAACTAGATACCCCCCTAACTCTTCAAATTTTAACCTCAAGTAAACTGACTTACAGGTCCGATTTCTGGGCATTAGTTCAATTTGTTTTTCATAGAAATCAAAAATGCGAGGTTTTGATGCAATTTCACAACCTCGAAAATGACCGACATTTGTCTTGGATTTTCTTCCAAAATACATCATTGTGAAACAAAACGCTACTTTCTCAGAAAACTTCCATCTCTCTTCTTGATTAGCCATTTCGGAGTTGATGTTTGCAGGGCATTGTGGGGCTGTTTTGAGGGACGCATTATTTTCAATACGGGGACAAGTTTGAATAGTGATGTACCAAAGTTTTAAGTAAGTGAGTTTGGCACAAAATAATTATGTTTCCCAGTCATTTCCTCGTGTTTTACAGTAAATAGACAGCAATAGCGTCCCTCAAAACAGCCCCACAATTCCTTTCGAACATCAACTCCGAAATGGCTAATACAATCGCTAATTTTTCCCCGTCTTTTCCTTAACTCGCCGAACAATAGCCATTTCCTTAGGACCACTTTCGCTAACACATGTTTTCCTTCTGCACGCCCGAAAAGCATGCTGGGAACATTCGGGAATTTTTGATCACTCGGTCCTACAGGCAAAATATTGCACCGGTTGCATTTTTTACAAGTCCAAAGTCGCCAAAACTGCCTTTGTAGATCCTGGAATCCACCACAGAACAACCAGAGAAATGATTTCACTGTTGAGTCCGCCATTTTGGATTTCCTCAAGGCACAGCCGATGTGTCTTCGTGAAATCGCTTCTCGCCCCTGATTTCTTCCAGGAGAATGGTCTCTACCATGCCAGTCAAGCTTAATGATGCTGTTCTTGGGGCTTCTGTGGCGAATAATGGCTATAAAACACTCTAAAATGCAAAATTGGCCTTCTTGAGGTAGAAAGATCTACTAGCCCCTACGAGGTCCCAAGATAAAAGAAAGAACATGTGAGAACTTGAGCCAGTGGGCTTTCAGAACTGTCAAGATTTCAATGGAAATCCCTTATAATATGGAATCGAAATGTCCTACGCCGTGATTAGGTCCAGAAAATCACTACAAAAAACTCAAAATAGCTCAGGAGCGAATGGGTTAATATTCATGCAGGGTGTACTTTACATGTATATAATTGTACTATCTACCTCATAGATAGGATCACATGGTGTTACGTTGGATAGATACAGAGTGCGCAGTGATCTAGCTGATGCCTCAACTATTCTTCTATCACTATGACATATTCCTGAAAATAGAAGAACACAACTTTTAAACTGTGTTTGGGGTACTGTGGGTACTGTGTTTGGCATGGAAGGGGTAGTGTGTTTGGCATGGAAGGGGTAGTGTGTTTGGCATGGAAGGGGTAGTGTACTTGGCAAGGAAGGGGTAGTGTGTTTGGCATGGAAGGGGTAGTGTGTTTGGCATGGAAGGGGTAGTGTGTTTGGCATGGAAGGGGTAGTGTGTTTGGCATGGAAGGGGTAGTGTGTTTGGCATGGAAGGGGTAGTGTGTTTGGCATGGAAGGGGTAGTGTGTTTTGGCATGGAAGGGGTAGTGTGTTTGGCATGGAAGGGGTAGTGTGTTTGGCATGGAAGGGGTAGTGTGTTTGGCATGGAAGGGGTAGTGTGTTTGGCATGGAAGGGGTACTGTGTTTGGCATGGAAGGGGTAGTGTGTTTGGCATGGAAGGGGTAGTGTGTTTGGCATGGAAGGGGTAGTGTGTTTGGCATGGAAGGGGTAGTGTGTTTGGCATGGAAGGGGTAGTGTGTTTGGCATGGAAGGGGTAGTGTGTTTGGCATGGAAGGGGTAGTGTGTTTGGCATGGAAGGGGTAGTGTGTTTGGCATGGAAGGGGTAGTGTGTTTGGCATGGAAGGGGTAGTGTGTTTGGCATGGAAGGGGTAGTGTGTTTGGCATGGAAGGGGTAGTGTGTTTGGCATGGAAGGGGTACTGTGTTTGGCATGGAAGGGGTACTGTGTTTGGCATGGAAGGGGTAGTGTGTTTGGCATGGAAGGGGTAGTGTGTTTGGCATGGAAGGGGTAGTGTGTTTGGCATGGAAGGGGTAGTGTGTTTGGCATGGAAGGGGTAGTGTGTTTGGCATGGAAGGGGTAGTGTGTTTGGCATGGAAGGGGTAGTGTGTTTGGCATGGAAGGGGTAGTGTGTTTGGCATGGAAGGGGTAGTGTGTTTGGCATGGAAGGGGTAGTGTGTTTGGCATGGAAGGGGTAGTGTGTTTGGCATGGAAGGGGTAGTGTGTTTGGCATGGAAGGGGTAGTGTGTTTGGCATGGAAGGGGTAGTGTGTTTGGCATGGAAGGGGTAGTGTGTTTGGCATGGAAGGGGTAGTGTGTTTGGCATGGAAGGGGTAGTGTGTTTGGCATGGAAGGGGTAGTGTGTTTGGCATGGAAGGGGTAGTGTGTTTGGCATGGAAGGGGTAGTGTGTTTGGCATGGAAGGGGTAGTGTGTTTGGCATGGAAGGGGTAGTGTGTTTGGCATGGAAGGGGTAGTGTGTTTGGCATGGAAGGGGTAGTGTGTTTGGCATGGAAGGGGTAGTGTGTTTGGCATGGAAGGGGTACTGTGTTTGGCATGGAAGGGGTAGTGTGTTTGGCATGGAAGGGGTACTGTGTTTGGCATGGAAGGGGTAGTGTGTTTGGCATGGAAGGGGTACTGTGTTTGGCATGGAAGGGGTACTGTGTTTGGCATGGAAGGGGTAGTGTGTTTGGCAAGGAAGGGGTAGTGTGTTTGGCATGGAAGGGGTAGTGTGTTTGGCATGGAAGGGGTACTGTGTTTGGCATGGAAGGGGTAGTGTGTTTGGCATGGAAGGGGTAGTGTGTTTGGCATGGAAGGGGTAGTGTGTTTGGCATGGAAGGGGTAGTGTGTTTGGCATGGAAGGGGTAGTGTGTTTGGCATGGAAGGGGTAGTGTGTTTGGCATGGAAGGGGTAGTGTGTTTGGCATGGAAGGGGTAGTGTGTTTGGCATGGAAGGGGTAGTGTGTTTGGAATGGAAGGGGTAGTGTGTTTTGATACATGTAGGTAGAAAGAACAACACTTTTAAACAAGTTTGGCATGTCAACCTTTACCTTTCAGTAGAACATCAAGAGCATGTGCCTGGAGAAGTGTACCAAGGCTTTGCTTTGTACCTACTTCAGTATCAAACACAAACATTATGATATTTATAACTTGGAAAAAAATAGCGATGAAAGAATAAACAAACCTCTTGCAAAACTTCCTAGTACAACAACAGCTTCAATAATGAAATCTGTTGTGCTGTCTTCTCTTGACATCATTTCTACTAGTCTTGGGATTGTACCAAGGTCAATAAGCAGGTTCTTTCTAGCTTTGTTTCCTATTACAATGTTCTTTATATTCCTGTATCATCAATATTATATATATAATCATTGATTTGCATAATAATATAATCATACATGTTCATGTGATCATATATTATATAAAGTCTATGATTGACTTTCTGGAAATCAGCATTTCTTTATTAAACATGAAACTGCGCTATAAAAGGGAATGGACTACTCGTTTTCTATGAGTCAAAAATAGTCAACTCAGTGCCTCATTCACTATTGACTCATAGAAAACTCAAACTTGTAGTCTAATAATAATATTAGACATTCAAAAAAATGGCCAAAGAATGTTCTTCTAAATATGGAATTAAGGAAATAATCTTTTTGAATCTTTTTGATATTTAATTATTGCAAGCACTTGCTATGTACACTTGTACATGTAGCTTCAGGATCCCTTTACGATTTAGCAAGATTTTAATACTGGTATTAAAATATGATGGAACATTGTTGTTCTAACTATTAAAGAAGGTCTTCCTCATTCTGTTTGGTTGTTGAAAAGAGTTGGAAAATCTAGTGTAATAGTAATACACTAGATTTCCACGTCTTTTCAATTCTAAATCTAAGTAAGACTTATTGTAATTTATTCTATTTGACTTCTTTAATAATTAGCTTAATACACTTGTTACTGGGGGAGGGCAGGGCAGTGGAGGGGAGGGGAGGGCAGGGCAGGGGAAGGGAGGGAAGGGCAGGGCAGTGGAGGGGAGGGCAGGGCAGGGGAAGGGAGGGAAGGGGAGGGCAGGGCAGTGGAGGGCAGGGGAAGGGAGGGAAGGGGAGGGCAGGGCAGTGGAGGGGAGGGCAGGGGAAGGGAGGGAAGGGGAGGGCAGGGGAGTGAGAGTAGAAGTTGGAAGTAAATTAAAACACAATTTAATGTCTGTAGGTTATACAGCTACATTAATGCGACTACCACTAGACTACGTAACAACTGGCAGTAGGGATCAATGTTATATAACTTTAAGCTTAAGTAAGCATAAACTTCACATGTATGGGATGTACGATAAGAAGTTATTTTAAGTCTACATGTAAGCTTACATATTTTTTAAATACAAGTATTCGCAGAATTCAATTAACAGCAGATAAATTAATAAAATACATCTATACTCATATCTGAACGCTAGAAAGTGGAGTTTAAAGTTCCAAAGCCACGAATTCTACTTTGTCACATGTACTCACGTTACTGCCTCGAGTCTTGTTTCTTGATCAACTGAAGTCAAATTATCAACAAATGTCTTTTCTTTATCCAGCTCCTAAAACACCAAAATACAATGGGAATCAGACATGAGACAATAGAGTAAAGAGTAAGAAAGGATTTCTTTCTATGATTACCATATACGCTGGCATTTTCATGTTGAAAATACGATATTATTTTGGTCCACAATTTTCAATTTTTTTGAAGTTTTTTTTTCCTACTCAGGTCAGCGGTTTCATTGTTAGTGCCCAGGGAATCTACGAAACTAGACACAGGCTTCCCGAACAACCAAAAAAAGTGAAAAATATAAGATCCTTGATGTCAGCCGAACTTTTGGTAAAGCTCTCGTTTTAAAATCCTAATACCTGACCAGATTGCAACGAAAATTTAAAGATTTGTTTTCAATTTTTGATATTTTTCCATAGATATATCATTGGGGTTCCTGTGCATTGCCTTGTCAAATTGTTTACTTTCAAAATACCTCAGACAAATACAATATAAATGAAAACAATGAAACTAAAAGGAAAGGACAAGTGAAAAGAGAGAAAATGAAACAAGCTAAAAAATAGAAGAAGAAAAAAACAGAAAAAAAGATCGACTCCTATGCAACTCGAACTCCAGACCTTTGGCACCTTGGTTTTGGTCACAGTCCCACCCCTCCCGTATCAAAGAAAAACTTGAAGAAAGAAAAAGAAACTGAAAATATATAATGGGACGATTCTTCCGAGACATCCCAAGAAGCTGAGACATCAAATCGACTTACGTAAAGGGTAAAGATTTCGGCCCCGCTCGCACTATCCCGGTGCTACATAAAACTAGGTCCTAACAGTTGTCCATATGTACTTATGGGCCCCTGGTCCTAACCAAAAGGCCAATGAGGGAGGGGATATCCGGTCCCTAAGCCATAACTTCAGATATCCTCTATTAGACCATTGCTCCATCTAGTCACTCATATTATATTAGGATGTGATTTTTGTAGTCTATTATTCGGCGATGCTTGGTTTTGTTCAAGACGACGAACAAATTTAAAAAGCCCATTTTATACAGAGGATATTACATGGGCGCGTGATATAGAACTGACACAGGTCATACAAATGTCTCATTTACTCGTATCATTGACCTTTGCAAAGCACCGACAGCAAGTTAAGAATATCCTTACGGCTTCCTACTTACGAATACAAAAGCTCTCTCCAATGTGGGATGACTTGAGGTGTATCCTGCGCATGACAGTGACGTCAAAAGTACCTTTACAAGAAAGTTCTGTAATTTTCTTGTGTTATCTGCTTAGATTTCGTGTAATGCTGTTTTAAATCAAAGTAAATTGGGATGGAGGTTTAGAAGGCATTTATAGCACTCGCGTCCGTGTTGTATAGGAGATAAGATCGGAGATATAGATCCTCTTAAAACTGGGTTATTCCGCCGGGGGGGGGGGGGGGGGGGGGGGGGGGGGGGGGGGGGGGGGGGGGGGGGCACTAAGGGTATTTTTGGGTAGGGGTATGCCGCGGACACCTCAAGACCCTAACCCTATCCCAGACCTAAAATTTTGATTTTCCATACCCTATTCCAGACTAAAGCATAAAAATGTATACCCTATCCCAGATTGAAAGCGTGCTAAAGGGATATGTAAACTGATAGTGACTGATAATGGCCTTATTTTGGAAACCATACCCTATGCCAGACCAAAACGTACCCCATCCTAGACTAAAAGTGCAAAAACGATACCCTATCCCAAACCTAAGGAGCTCAAAAACCATACCCTATCCCGCGGCACATACCCGTATAGCATATATAGGGGAGTACCCCCCCCCCCCCCCCCCCCCTGGGGTTATTCCACAAGAAGCCCCAGTAAATATTATATGTGTATGTGGAAAAACGGGATTTCATAATGGTGGTCGTAACTAGAGTGGGTCGCTTACGAGATCAGAGAGTGGTCGTTAAGGCAGTGCACACAGACATTTTTAATTTGCAAACTTTTAATGTGATGATTTATAGATTAGTAGAGTGAAAAAATAATTATTATTTACAATAGAATGACAAGATTTCACGAGCGCGCGTTTATTGCTGAGAATAATGAGTTTTTAATAGTTTTTATAGTTATTTTATAGATAGAGGTCCACAGATTTCTGTTACGTGTCACCCTCTGAAAAGTTGATTATTATTATTATTATTATTATTATTATTATTATTATTATATATTAATTAAACTGATCAGATATATTCATTAAAAACTTGGTTAAGTAAGAATTGATAGTAGTTATCGCCTTGGAATTTCAACATGCACGATGTCCTTGACTGTATAGCCAATGATTCGTCTCAAAATCAAATGTTATTCGAATTGTTCCCGCTATTGATTTATATCCTCAATTATTCATTTCCGCATAAAAACTCGATTATATAATCATCGATCATAATCATCTTGTAAAGTATACTCTTAATGCGGGTATACAACAATTGGTGCTTGACTATGGTCAGGTTGTTGAGTATTTTCTTCTGAATCCAAGTTTGCCGTACTTTCATCAGTTTCACTAGCTCCCATAGTAACGTAAGAAAGAGCATGTTGCGATGTTGTTGCACCAATAGCATCAGACTTCATATAACCGTACAAAAGTTCTTCTTTCATTTTCGGGTCAAGCGATGGTTTGGCTAGTTTGCTGCGAAAGGGTTTTTCTTTCATGGTAGATTGACCTGAGTGATTATCCCCAATAACTTGATAGTCTCGCTGAATTCTTCGCTGAGCTCGACATTTACTATCGATTCTTGGCTTCAGAAGATGCCACCGAAGTTCTTGCTTCTCCAGCTCAGTTGGAAATTTGTAGTTAATGTGAGCTAAAATACAAGAAAACAAATGGAAAGATGAGAACAGCGCAACTGATACTCTAGCTGTTCTGCAAGTAACACAACTCTGTATAGGTAAAACCCACCAGTAGTTTTGAAAGCCGCTCAGCGCGGAGTGACGCTCCTCACGAAATAACTACGTTTGAAACTTACAACATGTAACAATAACAAAAATGCTGCGTGTCAAGTTTCTAGTGAGGTTTGTTACAAACGTTGAAGAAAGAGAAATAGACCACTCGGCTTATCACAGGTGGTACATCGTTTCACGCATGCTCAGTGACAACTGATTTATTCTCTTACCGTATATTGCCTTTATCTTTATAGGATCCAGTAGTTCTCGACCTCTTGCGCCATTTACGTTTGAAGCAGCCATTTCCTCTCTGGTGAAGAGAGCCTCTAGTAGATTGAGTGAGAGCTTTGCTGGATTAGACCCAGACGCCTCTGCGCGCTGTATGATTCTGGGATCGCCATAATACCAAACGCGTGAGTCTGGGACGAATCTATCACCAAGCCAACAACCGCGGAACATGGACACATTGTCTGTACAAACATAAACAAACTTTATTGTCATTTGCAATTTTTGTTCTTTAAAGAGGGGAAAACAAAATGTATCACAAGGGCGTTGGCCAGAACACACCACATAGTGTTTTCGTTCAGATCAGTTTGGGGGTACTATTCTTAGTTCTACAAGTCATCCACCTACATCATCTGAACACAACTATATCAATGATGTACTAAAGGAACTATTATTAGCAAGTTGTATAAACATACCCTCCGGGTTTGCAACATTGCCATTCAATAGATCCTGTAAAGGTATCTCTGCTGTACTGGTCTTTTTCCTCTTGTTATCAGAAGCAAAGATCACTGGTACTAGGACATTAGAAGCAATTTCATGGATGCCGATGTCCAGGCTCTTAGACAATGCCAACTCTGCTCTTGAATCATGAGGTGGTTTAGAGCAACAATCCAACCGGTGTATTTGGTCAAGCGCCCAAGCACTGCTGGAATTAGATTGATCTTGGCAGGTAGGGAGTCCCTGGAAGAAGAAGTTTTTTTGTCAAAAAAACTTACTTGACTAAGTACTTCCCTTTTAGGGAGGAGTATCCAGTATCTGTTACTGAACACAGAAACATGGAAGCAGAAAACACCTATATATAATCCATCCATCCATCCATCCACCCACCACCCACCCATCCACCCATCCATCCATCCATCTTACCAACCCACCCACCCACCCACCCATCCATCCATCCATCCATCCATCCATCCATCCATCCATCCATCCATCCATCCATCCATCCATCCATCCATCCATCAATACAACATAAACAAACTAAGTCAGTGCGAAAGTTAGGCTCAGTATAATGAGCCTATGCGAAAGTGAGCGATCAAGAAAATCAGTGCTTGATCTGACAACATCTTTGTAATTACACCAACCGCTTTCATGCCCACTATAGGAGAAGCATGCAGTCCATCCGCATCAGCATCTGATGATGTTGTCAAGGCTACAGGTGTCCTGGGTGTCTACAATGAAACGATTACAGGTTATTCTCCAAAAACAATTCAATGTATATATTAACTACTTCAGAGGTCTCTTATTAGTAATGCAAAATTAAGGGATTCAATTTACAATAAGTGAGATTTAATTACCGGTAACCTACACATGAATGGTAACTACCTGTAGTCTGATAGATGATATAGATATTATTATTATTTAATACCTTGATACACAACTTCTTTTCATCATTGTTGTCAGAGTTATTTTCTGATATAAATGAACTGATTTTGTTATCGATAGATGTAAGAAACTGCTCAATGGTGCCCAGTCTTCTTTGGTTCTCCTCGACCATGTCAGCTATGTTTATCTAAGGAAAACAAGTAGTAGAACATTCAGTGCTGATGAATGACACAGTGCAACATTGGTACAGTCATGCTGGCAATACTCCAGTTTCGAGTTGTTTACGCACTGCTGTACTCCTTGACAAAAGACGTGTTTGCTCAGGCTTAGCCTCAATCCAGAGAATAACTCGTGCAATTAAAAATGGTTTCTATTATTGAATGTCAACACTTTTTCGCGTTCTCGTCGGTATTTGTGAATAATTTACACTGAATTGAGGCTAAGCCTGAGCAAATGCGTCATTTGTCAAGGTGTACAGCGGTGTCTATAAACAACTCGAAACTGGAGTATTGCATGATTTCAGCTCGTCTTCATCCGCAATTATTTGTTATTGTTACTGTGCAAGCAGAGGTTCCTTTTTGTCTTTCTATATGTTCGAACTACAAGAATGCAGCAAGTTAAAAACAAAAACAAAAAGCCGATACAGCAAAAGTCTAGTGAAAGACTCAGTGAACATAGAAAGATGAAAAGGAACCTCTGCTTGCAGTGTAAGTTGTTGTGTGCATTATTGTAATGCAATGTTTTGCAGATCAGTGTTAGTCAACAAACAGCGGAGCAAGCTTAAAAGTGGTGTGGCTAAAAAAAATTTCCATACAAGGGTCGCAATGATGATACTATTTTTTACATGTGGACAAAAAAGTGGTGGGGCTATAGCCCTCAGCCCCTCCCCCTCCGCGGGCCCTGACAAAGCATACTTACCAGTGTAGTGTTGTAACTGGACAAGAAAGACATGTCAGTCTGTGTGTACATGTCAAGAGTAAGATGGGAAGAACAGCTGCCCATTTGATTCCTGCTAGTTTTTCGTGACTAAATAGGGTCAACAAAAATGGACAATAATTTGGTGGGCACTATTATTTTATTAGTGTTGTGATCTTTGTACAGTTATATGGTTATCTCTTTCAGCACTCTGCCTTTACCTTGGACTGGTCAAGGTTGCAACATGCAAGGGGACATGCCGCAGGGATGTTGTACAATGTACTTACACATAAGAGACACACAAAAGTTTTTTCATTCTTCAAGTTATTATTTGCTCACTCAACACTTTATTGAAGTTCATAGTTTATGAGTTTATTAAAACATTTTACAAGTTGTATAATACTGTATCTGTTTTGAAGAATTCAATTTATTATAGTTGTTTTAGTGTTGTACATGTATCTATACATGTATCTATTTACAGGTATGTGACATTACAATATTAGTAGCAGTAAAAGGGTCTTCAAAAAGTATATTTATATTTATATACAGAGAGAGATTTTAACTCTTTATATCAAAAATAATTAATGACCTACAGAAGTTAGCTACATGTTTCAAAAACTTACATTATATGTATAAGTGGTACAAAAATATGATCAAAACATCTGTTTTAGAAAAGGGAGACTTCTTCATAATGTATTAGACTGACTAAGAACAACTTGCAGTCAGTTTGACTTGGCATCTATGGTAAGTCCATCATGGCTTGCTTTTTCTGCAAAAAGGTCGACATTAAAAAGGATCAAAAATGTGAAGTATTAAAATACACAAGATCTGGTCTGGAAAACTGGCAGACCACATGTACATAATTTATACTTGATTTTATGTAGTTTATTATATTTAATTAATAATTATTATTATTATCTACAATCTACACAGGCTTTGACAAGTGCGGAGTTAAACTCAGAACATCACATGCCAATATTTGACTTAACATTTCTTATCAATTAAATTATTTTTTATTCAAAAAAAAATATTTTACCAAGTTTAAATTTATCAATTTATTTTTAATGACAGTTTTTGTTTATCTTATTACAATTTTAAAATGAACCATGAATGTATAATTCTAGTAGGTGCTCAACAAAGCAGACATGTATACTAAATGTCAGGATGTCAAAACAAACATATTTTCAAATCTTTGAATGCTCACAAGATCTGTGTGGTCTGTATCAACATGGTTTAGCTTCCGCTTGACCCCAATTCTGACTGTGTTGCTGTAGGTATTGTCAACATTCATGTTTTCTGTTTGACCATTCGATGAGTTTGTGCTGAATTAAGACAATAAATTAATTAATTAAATAAATAATATAACGAATGAAGAATGAGAGAAAGCAAGAAAGGAAGGAAAAAAGGAAGAAAGGAAGGAAGAAAGGAAGAAAGGAAGGAAGAAAGGAAGAAAGGAAGGAAGAAAGAAAGGGGAAAAAGAAGGAAGGAAGGAAGGAAGGAAGGGAGGGAGGGAGGGAGGGAGGGAGGGAGGGAGGGAGGGAGGGAGGGAGGGAGGGAGGGAATGTGATACTATTGTTGATAGAGTGATTCCAATAAACCTGGACATTTAATACTAACTATATTTTGTACACCAATACACACTGACATTTACTCTTTTGTTTCCTTTGTTTCTTTGTCACTGAAGGAGTGAGGGACATAAATTTTTCTATGGCTACATGAGGGTTTATCACGTAATTTCAAAACTTATAGGAGACATAGGACAAAAAATGATTACCACAGCTGGAAAGAGCTCGTTGAAATGAGTAAGAATGTGAAGTTTGGAAAAGATCGCTTCACAAATTGCGAAGATATGAATTTTCAAAAATCGAAATTTTGTATGAAAACCTTTGTTGGTAGGCAGCAACTCTTGCCTACCAGCGTAAATTTCCAAAGGTTTTCATATAAAATTTCGATTTTTGAAAATTCATATCTTCGCAATTTGTGAAGCGATCTTTTCCAAACTTCACATTTTTACTCATTTCAACGAGCTCTTTCCAGCTATGATAATCATTTTTTTTGTCCTATGAGTTTTGAAATTACATGATAAACCCTCATTCTTGATATGCCTATTCGACCGGGCGCTCGGTAAAGCTGAGCCCTGAAGGGGCCATCAGTACGAGGCCAGTGCCCAGAGTGGATCAGGAATAGTACTCGTAGTTTTGATAAACACTCATTTTTACACAAACTGTCTGTTCATGAGTGTTGTTGTTATATGAACAAATTACTAGCAAGTTACACAAAGTTGTGATAGGACACAGACGACAGTCAACAGTCAGCCACTAATCGAACGTGCTATTCGAGAGAGTCGTGCTGAACGAGTGTTCGCACGCATGAAGACGCAACGATATACGATAGGGAACCCGCCAAAAACACTTATTTCACAAAGTAAACACACCAATTGTCACGTCAAATACCTCTTGTTCTTGGAAGTACCGCTTAATAGCTGTAGAAGACAGGAAAATTGGGATTTCAATGAACTGTATTGCCAAGCTTCCATCTGAGTCCGTTCTTGGCGATTTGAACGAAATGAGGGATCACGTTTCGTTTTGCACGAACACACGAGTCTTACACGAAGCGTTACGGACGAGTTCGGCACGTTCGTAAACCGGGACGTTTTCCGCAACAGACGTTCGAGAGGAAGTGGAGGGAGGGGAGGGAAGATACGGTAGATATTTAATGTTTTCGAGAAAAGAGAACAGAAAAGGATATACAAATCTAATTTGTATTAATGTTAGTAGATGTTGCGATATGATGATTTTTGAAAAGCACGGCTTATATATAATATCAAAAGTTCCCTTTTCAACAGCCAAATAAAATGCCGTACCCTTCCCATAGTAAGTCTACTTTGTATGACGAAAGAGACTGGATACTATTCTCTTTTCTTTTGGGTGATCACTTGTGATCATACACAGGAAGAAATGCTCTACGAATTACATCAATTTTACGATCCTTTGGCTTCTTATCAATCAAGATGGTGGGCTGATAAGTTGTAAATGTTCTGACATTCATACAGATAGTCAAATCAAAATGTGGCACGAAGCGAGGCGAGTGGAGAAGCAGTTGCGAGGGATGATGGTGAACTTCAAGCGCAGAGCTGAGAGAAGGCGGGCTTTTTACAGTAGAATGGTACTTTATTTAGGCTTAAATCCTTTATCTTAGCTATGATTAAATAGACACCATGCATGGCTCCGATACCATTCACTGATGAATGAGATGTTTTCCATTTGAGATACGAGGATCTCCAATTGCAGAAAGTCTAGTCTCCCACTACTATGGACCGAACCCAACGGGGGTCCGTACCTCATCTCATTTCAGTGCCAATGGCAATGGCCACCTGACTTATTCAAATCATGCTACATTCGTGGATTTGATTTAATATTTAAATTACCTGCACTAATAACTAAGTGCAATATTATAACTCGATCACCATCAATACCATTTTTGTTGCGATCCTTTGTTTTCTGTGGCTAATATATAAAGTGCTATTATTTTACTATATGCACTTAACATCGGTTATCCCCTGGATGAGAAATCCTGGGCAAGGGAAGGGATTTTGCAAAAGGGCCTGTCAAAGTTGTTAATTTCCCCCTGCTAGGTGGGGACATACAACAAACAATTAAATGCCCCTCCTAGAGTAGTCTCCTTTGCAGCCGTTTTTAGTGTCGTCACGCAAGTTCTCCCATGACTCCCATGACCATCATGCGAGGTAAACTCCAACAAAAGCTCCCTCATTTTCCACTCCTCCAGGGAGAAATATGCGTTCAAACCTCCCTAAAAGTCTCCATGCAAACCTGTACATGTATTTGCCCAGGGTCTCCCCCCAGGGGATAACCAATAATAGGTGCAATAGTGGCAGAATTATTCCAGCTGCGAAGAGCCTGATCTGAAACTTTCACAAAAGTTATTCTACAAAAGTTATGCCATTTTAAAAATCTACTAAGAACCCTGTATTTCATAAAATTTGTTCATAATAATATAATTATCATATTATACATGTATGTGACAATCTTATCTTTTGTCAAAGAAACAAGATCCAATTCAACTGTTACGAGTTTATGGTCAAAAATGCAAAATCCACATTGACACACAAGTAGCTGCAGCAGCAGAACACCACTCTGTTATGTAAGTACTACCTAAGTACAGTAAAGTATAAAATGGAAGCAAGTGTGGTCAATTGGTGAAATCAATGAATAGACAAGCAAAGACGCCATGAACAGCTACAGTATATTTCGTTAAAGGCCTTTCGGCCAAACGGCCCTCTTCAGTAATGGTAAATGTACAAGTGGCAGCGATATAACAGATCTAACAATAAGCAACCCAGTCCCTAGGGAACTATTAGCGCGCAATACTACAATGGGATCCTTGTGGGTAGTGCACATGGATCCACTCTGTTAAGTCCTCCTGGTGCCCCAGTCTTTAGCTTACTTACCCATACTGATTCTAAGTCTAATAATTATTGGTGAAATCACTCTCCTCTCATGTGGTACCTGGTTTAATTCCCAAAATGAAAAGTTGAATTTCAAACTTTGAATTTTTTTTGTCAGGATGCCTTGGCAGGGGCACACAGACAACATGATTGACAGGTATTTAGTAGGACAGTAAAATGCAGTATGTGACTACTTTTAATGTCATCATTATTAACCACCCACCATGATGATACATTCTATTATTGTATCATTAAAAACTATGAGAATACAATGAACTTAGGTGGTCACATGTTTTTCTATCACACAGTTAATTTGTTTTTCCAATACAAATACATGTATAGGCTTATGAAAACACATTTAATGTAAATGAAATAATGTAATGTGACTTAATATTGAGCCAGAGATTAGACAGAGGTTGGCTTATCTAGAGATAATTTATTGTATTTATTGATGTTGTTGTTAGGTTTGATGCCAGAGCTCATCTTGATATCATTCCAACAAGTTCATCAGATTCAGTTGCCGGGTAAGTGTGATTGCTACAGTCTGAGTTCACAGAGGGCTTTGTGTTTCATGGTGGTTCCCTGTAGCACTGGTTGTCAAAGTCAGCTTCACCAAAATAAGTGGCCTATTTATGATCTCTTTTAAGTTATTTACTTTTTAAAATAATTATTATTGTGTAGATTATTTTGTTGTTTTGTGTCATAAAGTTCAAGTAATTCCCATTTTGCATTGAGTATGATTAGTAATATTGATTAAAAAAAGATTTAAGTATGAGTGTAAATTGATATTATTTTTGTAGACCATTGATGGAAACAGATCCCGAGCAAAACCGTTTGAACTATGAACGATATAGGACTCTTGTGATGATTGATCACAGTGAAGGTACATGTACACAATGTTGTTATACAATGAAAGACTAACAGCCAGGGCTATCCAATATAAATAAGTATTACAAACCTCTACCATTGAGATATATGTTGATATAGAGTCATGGGAACCCTGTGGTACCGTGACACTCAAATGACTGAAGTCCTTTCTCAACCAATCAATAAGCGTGCAGATGCATCTCATCCAATCAAACTCTTTCATTACGGCACGGCACGGTACCGTAATTTTCCCACTCATACGAAAACAACTCTATACAGGGCCTCTGATATGGTGCGGAAAAAACCCGGAAATTGTGCAGGAAAAAAAAGGAAATTATGCGCAGCCTCCAAGACAATGTACGCATAGACTGCCTGGTACATTCTAGTACGTACGTTGTTTGATTTACAATGTATACACATCTCGAACGTGTTGTAGAGGGTGTCTAAGGTGTTTTCAAAGGAAAATCACTCTGAAATAACGGTTAGCTGTCAATGAAAGTTTAAATAAAGGGAATATTTGCTTTGGATTTGTTCATATTGTGCTATTTTTCATGAATTATGTGGCTATCGGTAAATTACGCGATCGGATGCGATTCGAGGCCAAATGTGCGAAATCGCACCATCGTGTAATATCAGAGGCCCTGTCTATACATGTGATCTGACAATGAATATTAATATAATTATGAACATTTTTCAGCATCTGAAGAAGATTATTTACAACAATTGGCAGCTGAGGAGGTGTTTCCCAAAAAGAATGAATGGAAAGACAAAAAAGAGATTAAGTATGTGATGTCATGACTTTTAAGCATTTTCAAATGCACACATTCTCAGTTGGACATTGTTAGTAATAACACTATACAATGTACATGTACAAGAGATTCAAGTTGGACATCAAGATTGTTAGTATAATAACACTACACTATACAATGTACATGTACAAGAGATTCAAGTTGGACATCAACATTGTTAGTATAATAACACTACACTATACAATGTACATGTACAAGAGATTCAAGTTGGACATCAAGATTGTTAGTATAATAACACTACACTATACAATGTACATGTACAAGAGATTCAAGTTGGACATCAAGATTGTTAGTATAATAACACTATACTATACTATACTATACAATGTACATGTACAAGAGATTCAAGTTGGACATCAAGATTGTTAGTATAATAACACTACACTATACAATGTACATGTACAAGAGATTCAAGTTGGACATCAAGATTGTTAGTATAATAACACTACACTATACAATGTACATGTACATGTACATGTATGTACATGAGATTCAAGACTCTTGAAATGGAGATCCTGTGGTTCACCCTGTTTTTGGATCCCCAGAGGGTGGTCACTGCCAGAGGTTTGTTTACAAATCATGTACTTATCTCTTCAGTGGTTCTTTTACATTCCCTCCCATTCAAGTATAATGTAGTGTTGAAATATAGGATAACAATTTTACATGATCATCCAAGCCATGTGAAGTTCTAACCATATTGGTGATGCAAACAAAAGCAGCAACTTCTCCAACAAGGCAGTAGTTATGTTCAATTAGCTCTGGAAAGAATGTAGTCAGCCTTGTGCAAAATTAATGTGATTGGGGTAACAGATTATAATCTAGTTATAGACTTCAGTTGCTATAGAGTAATATTTTCTTCTGCAGGAGTGCACCAAAAGCCTCCATTGGGTACAGTTATGATGATTGTGGTGGTTCTGTAGCTGAAGGGGGTGATGACAGTGATGAAAGTGATGATAGTGACAGTGACAGTATACCCAGTGATATAGGTTTGTACAACAGAACTATATGTACATGTAGCTATATAATTAGAACATGAGAAGACTTTCTCGTTACTTATCATGTAATAATGATGGTGTCCCCAATTAGGTTTTATTAACAAATTACAGTACATTAATAAAGGTTATTATTTATTATGTGAATTAGGTATTTCTACAGTATGTCAATCAACGCTATTAAACACCACATTAGACACATGTATATATCAAAGAAATAAGATAGGCTACCTGGTTCACACATACATGTACATGTAAGCACCCACAACATATGCATATAAAGTGGTTGGGATGCTTGTCGGAAATTTTGAAAATGACCCCTAATAGGTGGTACCTGAGTCTTGCCCACGTGGGCATGGCAACAAATATTTTTTACCCCTAAACAGTACCAACTCTAAAGTGACAAAAACTGTCATTCCAGCTGTCATTATCTTATCTCGGGTATCTTATTTATTGACAAACACCCTAAAAGGTACCGGCTTAGTCTGTTGTGGTCCTTTGAGATTTGTGACACCCTAAGAGGTACCAAATCGCGGATCTGGACCCCTAAAAGGTACGACGAGCATCCCAACCACTTTATATATGGGAGTTCCCCCCCCCCCCCTACTTGCACTCTTTTTTATTCCAATGAAGAACTAATGTCTGAATTGTCAGCAAATTTAGTTCCTTTTTACATGGTGTTCAAGTTTCATTCAATACACTTGCAGTCATGTTGAGGGGTTGCATTATTTGATTGATTTATAGTAAATGATTGTATATTAAATTACCTCTATCTCAAACCCCATTAACTCTAATATGTATATTGATTTGACTGATAATATCAATAAATAAGTAGATACATAAATAAATATCAACTACCCCTGTACTGTAAGGTGACCAACTTCTGGACGAATCCACTTGCCTTACATCAAGTTTGTTCACTTACAAGATGTTGCAGAGTACAGTACATTTAGCAACCATTTGAAAAATTAATAATTTATGGTTCAGCTACAATTCACCTAGCCTGCGAATACAGCTGCTTTTTGGCGGTCGCGCCACAGCGTCTCCCGCAAAGAAGCGTCGGCGTTGTGAGGGCAACATTCCTGTACTGTGACCTCTGAGGTCATGACAGCTCGTGTTGTAAATCTGATACAACACAGCCGCTCATGTTGTGAACACTACTTCCAAACGGCCTGAGTTTGTTGATTTGGCAATCAAAATTATTGTAGAACATGATTTTATTCATCTGTGCATATGATAAGTCCGATACAATCGCCCGCAGGCTCGACATTGTAATATTTTGTTCTGGTCATTCTGGTTTCGGTGAGCTTAATTTATGCAAATAATGCGATTACCAGCAAGCTAACCAATCAGCTTCTTTGACCAGAATCGGGTAAAAAATGACGTCACAGTACAGGAATGTTGCACTCACAATGCAGACGCTTCTTTCGGGAGATCCCTGTGGCGAGCGTAAAAAAGCGGCTGTATCCGCAGGCTACGATTCACCCTGAAGGAGTTCATTCATTAAAGTGACTTATTTTTCTTTTGCAGATGTCACAGTTGACATTGATGAATTAACAAAACACGATGTATGTAATATACTTTTAACAATAACCATCAGACCGCGTCAATCAGCGAAATCAAAGCAGGACAGCACTTCTACATGTAGATCAAAGAATTATTCCAGATTATCTGTTAATTTGATGTCAATATTTCTCTAGATGCAAGAAATAGATTCTATTGCTATGAATTATGGGATGGCTCCAGCACAATATTGCAGGTAAACTGGTATTTAAATATTACTTGTAAACCATATGCAATGTACATGTATGTAACATGTATCTGTTTTTGTGGAAGTAAGAGTTAAATACTGAGAATGGAGCCAATAAGCCTTATTACATGATTGACTCAGTTTTCTTTGTTTTCCGTCTGGCTTTATATCCCATATTTCCCAGCTATAATTACGAATTCAAGGGTAATATACAGATATTGCCCTCATTCCAGGGCAATATACAGATATTGCCCTCATTCCAGGGCAATATACAGATATTGCCTTCATTCCAGGGCAATATACAGATATTGCCCTCCTTCCAGGGCAATATAGTCAGATATTGCCCTCATTCCAGGGCAATATACAGATATTGCCCTCATTACAGGGTAATATACAGATATTGCCTTCATTCCAGGGCAATATACAGATATTGCCCTCATTCCAGGGTAATATACAGATATTGCCCTCATTCCAGGGCAATATACAGTTATTGCCCTCATTCCAGGGCAATATACATTGTACAGATATTGCCCTCATTAGTCATTAATATACAGATATTGCCCTCGTTCCATGCTTTCCCGGTTATAATAGCCGTGTTAACACTAAACCCCAAGTAGGCCGTAAGTAAGATACGTTCGTAAGTTATACTTGAAGTCATGGATGGTTACTTTGTTAGATAAGCTTTCACGCTGACTTCATAAGTAGTACTTAGAAGTAATCACCTGTCAATCAAGGGATGGGACAATTCGAAACTACCGATCTATTCCCACGAACGTTGCACATCAAAATGCAGATCATTTCCATGCTGTTGATGCTTGATCAGCAGATGCATTTCCTTTTTCTAATGGAAGAGGCCTTGCACTGAGCTAAATCCGAACTTAGAATATTTAAATAAGTAATCCAATAGAGAACATTTGGGTTCAGTCGTTTAGCCATTTTCTAATGAATTTGAACAAACATTGTGCACGGTCAGGACCCGTTCAACATCATAATGACATTAGGACTAGAACAAAGAAATATAACAAAAGGCTTCCCAACCATTCCCTCTACTAACTATGGCTTACCGATGGAAGTTTCGATACAAAAAATCCTTTTGACTCTTTCGCAAACCTAATTATCATTCTAGTTATACAGAATTGAAAGGTAATTGTTTGACATTTTGGAACACTAATCACAGTGATTATATTGCATCCTTTGGGATTATTTTATGTGCGAAAACCTTGTTAATCATGTAATAAGTGAAAATACATGTACATGTGTCAGTCAAATGCTCTTGTCTATTTAGGAAGTTGAAAGTTGACAAAGTTGAAGCAGAAGAACAAAGAAAAATCAAGGAGGAAGAAGAAGAAAGGGCAATGATGGGAGTAAGAATGTTGTTTTTCATGCAATCAATGAATGAGTTTGTAAGATGAAGTTTATCCATGTCTACCTAGGGACGAAGGTCACGGAAAGACAGACGCTCAGCACGTGACAGACAGAGGAATCACCGTATCCAAGACTCACCTCCAAGGTACATGTACATGTATATTGTCATGTATGCACGACTACTGGTATTGCTGATCTGTCTTATTAGCATATAGCATTATTAGCAATGTTTCATTTTTGAATATCAGTAGTTACCTTAGACTTGATATTTATAGTTATGCAAGACGGTCAAGTCCAGTATATGAGCCATACAGGTAAATATTATACTCTGGAATACAACATTGTTAGGGTTTGGTGGTGGCATTGTTCTACATGATGTACATGTAGGTGACATGTTTGTACAGTGGAACCTCCCATTAATGGACAGAACACCCTTGGGACCAAGAGTATGTGTTATTCTACAGAAGGTGCCCACTTATGGGAAGTTAGAAAAGTAGAGTTCTAGTGGAGAAAAAAAGCAGCAGTGTCTCCTTACGGGTGGTGCCTGCTTACGGGTGGTGCCTGCATACAGGCGGTGTCTCCTTACGGGTGGTGTTTGCTTACAGGTGGTGTCTGCTTATAGGTGGGGTCTGCTTATGGACACAGGGTCTGCTTATGGGCGGTGTCTGATTATGGGCGGTGTCTGCTTATGGGTGGGGTCTGCTTATGGGTGGTGTCTGCTTATGGGCGGTGTCTGCTTATGGACACAGGGACTGCTTATGGGTGGTGTCTGCTTATGGGTGGTGTCTGCTTATGGGTGGTGTCTGCTTATGGGTGGTGTCTGCTTATGGTTGGTGTCTGCTTATGGGTGGTGTCTGCTTATGGGCGGTGTCTGCTTATGAGAGGTGTCTGCTTATGGGTGGTGTCTGCTTATGGGAGGTGTCTGCTTATGGGTGGTGTATGCTTATGGGTGGGGTCTGCTATGGGTGGGGTCTGCTTATGGGCGGTGTCTGCTTATGGACACAGGGACTGCTTATGGGTGGTGTCTGCTTATGACGGTGTCTGCTTATGGGCGGTGTCTGCTTATGAGAGGTGTCTGCTTATGGGTGGTGCCTGCTTATGGGAGGTGTCTGCTTATGGGTGGTGTATGCTTATGGGTGGGGTCTGCTATGGGTGGGGTCTGCTTATGGGCGGTGTCTGCTTATGGACACAGGGACTGCTTTATGGGTGGTGTCTGCTTATGACGGTGTCTGCTTATGGGCAGTGTCTGCTTATGAGAGGTGTCTGCTTATGGGTGGTGCCTGCTTACGGGTGGTGCCTGCATACGGGCGGTGTCTCCTTACGGGTGGTGTCTGCTTACAGGTGGTGTCTGCTTATAGGTGGGGTCTGCTTATGGACACAGGGTCTGCTTATGGGCGGTGTCTGCTTATGGGCGGTGTCTGCTTATGGGCGGTGTCTGCTTATGGGTGGTGTCTGCTTATGGATGGTGTCTGCTTATGGGTGGTGTCTGCTTATGGGCGGTGTCTGCTTATAAGAGGTGTCTGCTTATGGGTGGTGTCTGCTTATAGGAGGTGTCTGCTTATGAAAGAGGTGTCTGCTTATGAGAGGTGTCTGCTTATGGGTGGGGTCTGCTTATGGGTGGGGTCTGCTTATGGGTGGTGTCAGCGTATGGGTGGTGTCTGCTTACATGTATGGGTGGTGTCTGCTTATGGGCAGTGTCTGCTTATGGGCAGTGTCTGTTTATGGGAGGTGTGTGTTTATGGGAGGTGTCTGCTTATGGGAGGTGTCTGCTTATGGGTGGGGTCTGCTTATTGGTGGGGTCTGCTTATGGAAGGTGTCTGCTTATGGGTGGGGTCTGCTTATGGGTGGGGTCAGCTTATGGGTGGTGTCTGCTTACATGGGGGTGGTGTCTGCTTATGGGCAGTGTCTGTTTATGGGAGGTGTCTGCTTATTGGTGGGGTCTGCTTATGGAAGGTGTCTGCTTATGGGTGGGTCTCTGCTTATGGAAAGGTGTCTGCTTATGGGTGGGGTCTGCTTATGGGTGGGGTCTGCTTATGGAAGGTGTCTGCTTATGGGAGGTGTCTGCTTATGGGTGGGGTCTGCTTATAGAAGGTGTCTGCTTATGGGTGGGGTCTGCTTATGGGTGGTGTCTGCTTATGGGTGGAGTCTGCTATGGGTGGGGTCTGTTTATGGGTGGGGTCTGCTTATGGAGGTGTCTGCTTATGGGTGGGGTCTGCTTATGGAAGGTGTCTGCTTATGGGTGGGGTCTGCTTATGGGTGGGGTCTGCTTATGGGTGGGGTCTGCTTATGGGTGGGGTCTGCTTATGAAGGTGTCTGCTTATGGGTGGGATCTGCTTATGGGTGGGGTCTGCTTATGGAAGGTGTCTGCTTATGGAAGGTGTCTGCTTATGGGTGGAGTCTGCTATGGGTGGTCTGCTATGGGTGGGGTCTGCTTATGGGTGGGGTCTGCTTATGAGAGGTGTCTGCTTATTGGTGGGGTCTGCTTATGGAAGGTGTCTGCTTATGGGTGGGGTCTGCTTATGGGTGGGGTCTGCTTATTGGTGGGGTCTGCTTATGGAAGGTGTCTGCTTATGGGTGGGGTCTGCTTATGGGTGGGGTCTGCTTATTGGGGGGTCTGCTTATGGAAGGTGTCTGCTGCTTATGGGTGGGGTCTGCTTATGGGTGGGGTCTGCTTATGGGTGGGGTCTGCTTATGGGTGGGGTCTGCTTATGGAAGGTGTCTGCTTATGGGTGGGATCTGCTTATGGGTGGGGTCTGCTTGGGTGGTGTCTGCTTATGGAAGGTGTCTGCTTATGGGTGGGGTCTGCTATGGGTGGAGTCTGCTATGGGTGGGGTCTGCTTATGGGTGGTGTCTGCTTATGAGAGGTGTCTGCTTATTGGTGGGGTCTGCTTATGGAAGGTGTCTGCTTATGGGTGGGGTCTGCTTATGGGTGGGGTCTGCTTATGGGTGGGGTCTGCTTATGGAAGGTGTCTGCTTATGGGTGGGGTCTGCTTATGGGTGGGGTCTGCTTATTGGTGGGGTCTGCTTATGGAAGGTGTCTGCTTATGGGTGGGGTCTGCTTATGGGTGGGGTCTGCTTACAAGAGGTATCCATTAGCTGAGGTTTTATGTACTTCTGCTAGTCAGAGCTCACCGCATTTGGTAGTAATTACATGGCTTCTTGCAAATTGAAGATATAAAGAGGAGTGAAGTACACTGTATAATGCAAAAAACTAAAATGTAATACATAATTGTACTTGAAGGACTGGGTCAAGTTCTCGTTCTTCTTCACGTTCTGGTTCCCCTGATAACGCTGGCCAAGTAGAGTTTATCACTGAGTTTGGAGCAGCAGATGTCCACACCAAGCAAGGCAGAAGTGATGATAATGTTACTCATTCCAGCTTGTCCCGGTCGGTCTATGTCCCTTCATATGTATACAGTTGAAGTCATTCTATCATCCTGTGGGGTTCCCCCTGGGGGTAATAATTCTTTGCATAGTGAATCTGTTTCAATTTACATTCACAGAACACTGTTTTTTATTTATTTTTATCCTCACAATTTGTCCAATAATTGGACAAGAATTATTCTTGCATATTACGAAAGTGTTGGCTAAAAGTTGCTCTTGAATCCATACTTAAAACTAGCCTTTAATTCTACAGCATAACTTGCATAATTGTACATGTACAAGCTAATGAGTGCACTGCACAGCAAGAAATCATACCACAAGCAGCCCAACCATTGCTATATATAGAAAATATATTTGTATACGTGCGGCTTTTTTGATGGGGTTCCTGCGTGCGCAAGCGAGCTCTACCGATTACCAATTGTAAATAGGATTAGGTTTATCATAATTAGTTATGTTACACACTATGTAAGAACATGGAGACCTAGTAGGATGCTCCAAATACTTATTATTATTATTATTATTATTGTTATTATTATTATTATTATTATTGTTGTTGTTGTTGTTATTATTATTATTATTATCATTATTATTATTATTATTATTATTACCACATAACCCATAAAACCCATAAAAAGACGCGCGCACATATCTTTTCATTTATTTATAATTAGCCTCAGAAGCAATGGTTGGGCTGCTTTTGATCATACTCGATATACACCCTATGCAATACTCGATTTCTTGAATTTGCATAAATTTGCAAAAACTGAAAGAATAACGAGTTAAGTAAAGGTAAAATAATAGAATGAAAGATCATCCACAGTTTAGTAATTACCCCAAAAGTGTATTAATAAAAATGAAACTATCATAAAGTAGTACGCGTTTGAAAGGTGCAAAATACATGGAAACGAGGCATTTAGGGCCAAAGTCTGGTTTCTGGCACAAATCTTTGTAATTTCAAGTCACTATATCCTTTTAAGATTTCGTAGTACAGCCCTAAAATTTGGTGTGTTCATTTGTGACAACACTCTCTTCAAAGAGATTGTCAGACATTGCTGTAACATATTCCCAATAACAAAGTGAATGAGATTTTATGATTCTACCATTTATGCATAGGGTGTATATGAATCACTCTTTTGTTACAATTCTTAGAGATAATAATTTTTTTCCTTTTTCTAATTTGTGTTTTTTCCTTTCCTTGCAAACATGGATATACTGCTCGTCTACAACTTGGCATTGTACTTTTACTTTGTTGATGATTACTACCACAATGATAACTCAACGCGTCTTCAACTATTGCCATGATCCGTATGTAAACACTTTGACATTTTGTGTGCAATGTTCTACATTTCATTTGAATGTTATTGTCTTTATTATGGGTTTGTGGGGTTCCAAATAATTTCAAACTCAACAGAAATAAAGAGCAAAGCAAATCATCAGAACGAAAGCATGAGAGTGAAAAGCGAAGTTCAGATCGTGACCGGGACAGGCGACAGAGAAGCAGATCATGTGATCGCCGCCAATCACGTGATAGATCAAGAAGTAGATCACGTGGTCGATCACGTGAAAGAAAGCATTCTCGTAGTCGTAGTTCATCACGTGATCGGTATCGTTCACGTGACCGTAGCAGAAGCTCATCACGTGATAGACTCAGACGGAGAAGCCGAAGCAGGAGTAATTCCCGTGATCGTGATCGATATCGTGAAGAGCGTGATCATTATCGTGATGAAGGTCGTGAAAACAGAGAATCGTTAAGAGCTAAAGACACTGCCAAGGCAACTGCCAAATTATCAGGGTAAGTCGTTGCCTGCGAAAGCACCTGTTTCTTTGTACTCAACACCTCGGTTAGTCTCCTTTGCAGGCGTTCTTAGGTGAGGTCCTAAAATCAAGGTGGCTACACCTCGGTAGTCTCCACTTGACTTCACCCTCGAGGAAGAAAGAGACTGGAGAGGTTGAGTGCAAAGATGTGTGGTGCTTTCGTAGGCTTCACATGTTGTCCTTATATAATTTAACATCATGTAAAGATATGCTCGCTAATAGTTTTTTCCTTTTCCACTTTCAGATTAAATAAAGAGAAAAAATCCACAGGAGATTCCAAAAACAAGGTTGGTACATTAGTCATCAGCACAATAATTTGCCTGCTTGGCCCTTGATAGTCACATTTTAATAGTGCATTATTGATAGTCACATTTTAATAGTGCATTATTGATAGTCACATTTTAATAGTGCATTATTGATAGTCACATTTTATTTTAATAGTGCATATTGATAGTCACATTTTAGTGCATTTTATAGTGATAGTCACATTTTTTATAGTGCATGCATTATTGATAGTCACATTTTAATAGTGCATTATTGATAGTCACATTTTAATAGTGCATTATTGATAGTCACATTTTAATAGTGCATTATTGATAGTCACATTTTAATAGTGCATTATTGATAGTCACATTTTAATAGTGCATTATAGTGCATTATTGATAGTCACATTTTAATAGTACATTATATTGCATTCCTGCTGTCATTGTTGTTGGTTAAGATATGGGAGCAACCCTCCGCTGTAGCCAGGGGCGAAGCGGAGAGTCGTTGTGGTAAGGTGAAGTTTTTTTTTTTCGTTCGTGTAGCAGCCACCGAACACAGATCGTAAGGGCAGGGCGGGTGGGTTTCGAAGCTTGTTATGTTGGTTTCGTGTTTGCCGCCTAAGTGACCGTGCTTACTCAAGGAGTGGTTTATATATTAGCGTCTATTCCCTTGGGACTTTATAATGACTTGCATGCATAATTTAGTATATGCAAATGAGTTTGAATAGTGCATTATTGATAGTCATATTTTAATAGTGCATTATTGATAGTCTTATTTTAATAGTGCATTATTGATAGTCACATTTTAATAGTGCCGATTATTGATAGTCACATTTAATACAGTCTTATAATGTATGTTGACTTGTAGACAAAACTTACTCCACAAGATCGAATGAAGAGGAGAATGCAATTGATGTTAAACAAACAACGTAAGTTTAGTAAAACCATCTGTAATCGAATACCTTTGGGACCTACAATCCCGGGGGGGGGGGGGGGGGGGGGGGGGGTACTCCCTTTGTCCAAGTGGTAGGGGTGATCGGCGGTCCTTTTAGGGTTGAAAATATTTCCTGTGTGTACCTTTTAGGGTTCCGACTCAAAGGTCAGTTACGTAACATCACTCCGTACCTTTTAGGGTCAATTATTATTTATTTTCTTTATTGAACAAACATGAAAGAACAGAAGAAAGATGTTGTCCAGTCACTGATTAAACGATATCAACACAATCACTTTTTTTGCCATATATGGTCATATATGGTCGTATCTTTAAGGGCAGCATGGGTTGTGTCTGGTAGTTGAGGTTCGACTAAATTATAGTGCCAGCATTTTGTGCACTTTAACAACCCTAGCTATCTCTATGTATCTATCTGTTCATAGCTGTGGTCCTAACCACTTCATTGCTTTGTTTATGTACAATATGTAGTTAAGGTTGATCGAAAAGAAGAACGAATAAAGCGTGATGTTAAAGAACAAGAAAGATTGGTAATTAAACCTATTATAACTGATATAGGCTTCTATGTAAGTATACTCATTTTTTATATTTCTTACTTACTATTGGATGTCTTTAGGACCGTGAGGATGATCTTAGACAAAAGCAGAGAAAATGGAGAGACAAGTAAGTTTGTTGGCATCAGAGATCTTGCTTTCTTTTAAATTTTTTACAAGTATTGATGTTTTGCTCAGAAGTCGACGTTCACCATCTCCAAGAAGCTGGAGTTCTCATCGAAGGAGCCGCTCAAGATCTCCTGAAAGAAGGTACTTATATTATTATAGTATTTTTTTGACAGTAACAAGGTTGAGTATTACTGTATTATTGAAGAGAGTATTTGATGTATGCACACATACGACATCACTTAGTTCTGTATATGTAAGACACAACAGGGGCGTAACAAGGATTTTCCATTGGGGGGGTCACACTTCATCGTTCGCCACCAAATCCCCCAGGCTCCCCTCCTCAAGCATATAAATTTAAAGAGTAGACCCAGAAGAAGGGGGGTCACAGGCACCCCTGGGACCCCGTGCCTACGCCCCTGCACAGCATAGTCGCGTTCAATCTAAAAAGCTCTTTTCTCTGCCAACAGTCGTCATGAAAGTGATACAGAGTCTCCACCAAGACCAGGTATTTATATTATTCACGCCAATCGAAAATATCACTAGTGAGAATTTCACAATGAACGACTGTGGCCAGGACTCTCTTCTCTTTGGGCATACAAGTCGAGACAAAGAATGATACAGACTCCCTCTTGACTCTGCGCAATAAGACTAGACTGGTCTTCGGACAAAAAACCTTTTGGTTCTTTTACATAAACGTACAGAAATTATCTGGCTCGAAACTTCTTGAATTTAAAATCCTTGTGACTTTAATTGTGTATTTATGTTTTAATTTAATGAAATAAAAAGATTAACAACACTTCTTTCCTCCTTCAGTTCCGGTTGTAGACTTCGATGAGGAAACAGGTGGAGAGGAAGTTATTCATTATGTATACGACAACAACTAAGGATGGAGATAATCAGTGTTTTGTAGAAAGTATTGCCTTTTAGAAAATATGGGCACTAACAGCGCATTTGGCTGGATAGACCGGACTGTGCACTGATTCTAACAATACACAGCTGTCATCTTAAATACGAACTGGAAGCGCAAAAAGGATTATCTTGATGCCAGTGTGTTCCGTTATTAAAATCAGTGGATAGACAGGCCGGTCTGTAGGGTCGAAAGCGCCCTATAACATTGAAATCGACTTCTGTTTACTTGAGAGGGTGTACGCTTCTGCGAAAGCCATCTTGCACTTACATAAAAAGCTTATAAACGTAAAAAATATGATACTTAAAGTTGTTTTTAAAATAAAGCTTTGGTCGATGTTACACATAAGTTGTTGATACGGTTGTATATGACTACGCCCCGGTGGGTAGCCTGAATTTAAGGTGGCTCGCGCATAATGAATGACCGATTTGCCGTATTTTTTAACTCGCTCGCTCCGCGTCAATATTGCTTGGATTTTATTGTGCTTAGCACAAATACTAATTCAATCTAGTAATGTTCTGACGAGGTAACAACCGACAGGTCCAAATTTTGACAACAAAAATATGAACTGGTGATTTCGGCTCGATCAATTTAGCTGGCATTCACAATCGCGGCTTACAATAATAATTTTGAATACACCGTCCAAAAGCAGAATAGTTGAATTAGTAATACTCCCGTTTCGAGTTTGTTTAGACACCGCTGTACTCCTTGACAAAAGCATTGATTATGTGGGAACCACCTTGGTGGATATTCATACCCCGTCCCACGGAGGGGGGACTCCCATATATATATAAAGTGGTGGGGATACTCATCGTACCTTGTAGGGTTCCAGATCCGCGATTTGGTACCACTTAGGGTGTCACAAATCTAAAAGGATCACAAGAGACAATAAAGACGGTATCGGTTCGCTCCACAACTCGCCTTCGGCTCGAAAAGCGTCCCACAACTCGCCATCGGCTTGAAAAGCGCCTCTGGAACCAGGGTAGAATGACTGTTGTAGCTTTTTTGTAATCATCTGAATTGTTCATTGTTTTAGAGTTGTTACCTTTTAGGGGTAACAATTATTTATTGCCACTCCCCACCTGAACCACAGGGAGCCCAAGCTCATTATATGTGAAGACCGTTTAATTTGCATATTTACAGTAAATGTATGTGGCTTTACAGTATGGACACTCGAACCGTGAACACTTAGGTTTTTTCCAACACACATATATAAATTATCGATTGAGCAAATTGATCAGAAAAATGATTTATTTTGATCACTAAGTCATTACCAGAAATTACGGACATCTGACGTCACGGTATTAGTTTTCAGTACGATCGACATTTCAAAATGGCCGCTCAACAACACAAAGAAATGTATGGGACTTCAAATGTAATTTGAAATTTTGACATTTATACAGCTTTGAATTTTAGGTGCGGACTTCCAGACGTAAAATATAGTCTTTATAACATATTCTGTGAACATTTTTGCATCGTTTAATTCATTGCACTGGACGCAAAATGGATCCAAAACAACAACGAATATTGACAATACATGCCCCTTAATCGAGCAAAAAAAGTGTTACCTGCATTACTTTCCGAGCTTTAAACTTTCGATGATTGCATGGATCCATCGGTGCCGACATCTCCAACATTGCCTCAACTCACAGTAAGTCTAAATCCGTCAAAATGATATGATTTCGATGATACAAAAGGCCGCAAACCACAAGTGAAAAAGCACTATTTCTCGGAGGCCTTGAGCAAACATCTGAGCTGTTGAATGTCCTGAAATCACCAAGAAATCACCCAAAATATAGCAATTTTCGCCGTTTGATTCCGACATTTTACAAGAACTTAGTAGCCTGGTAGTTTTATGTGTGATATTGCTGTTCAAAGAAGGTGAAGGCTCCTAAAAGCGGGAAATTCAAACTCATAGTTCATGGATTGGGCTTCCTGTGTTCTTTTTAAAATTTCGAAGTGTCAAGAGTGAGTCGTTCGTACTCTGTGCCGAGCGTAAGCAAGCTCTTCAATATTAAATCTATCAACCACAACACAAACGCTTGGTATTTCTAAACAAACTTAGAGTAGTTTGGTTTTGATGAATTGATTTATTACTCGTGCCCAGGCCGTAGGCCGCACGAGTTATAAAATCCAACGCGTATTTTTTTTTTTTTTTTTTTTTTTTCAATGTCAGAAAATCGCAAAGTTGTGCAATATCCGGTCACATGCTATCGAGACCCAAATATAAATAGGGGAGAGGGTTGGGGATCAGAGAAGGGGGAGGGCAAGGGGAGAAGGTTTGCAACGCCTAGTACCGAGGCCTAGTATCTACATGTAAATGTATTGGAACTATTTATATACAAACATTTATCTTTCTCGTAATCGATGTGGGACTTTGGCAAATCCAAAACATGATATAGTCAAGTCAAAGCTGGTGTGTCTATTAGGAAGGGAATTTTGTACTACTGAATTGTCTCGCACAATCGCAATGTTAAAGAGTGGCGAAATTAAATGTGTTGGCCCAATGAAGGATAAAAAGACGAGGTATAAAGCAACAAGTCAGAGCCCGGGCATCCCCTTCATCGGTCGCCGTTCAGCGCTAGTCAACACATCAAAATTCACAAGACAACTGACCCATCATCGAATAAATACAACTCAAAACCTCAAGAAAACTACACAGGGGACTTCAACAACTATTATTCTTTATTTCTAGTATTCTAGAAACAAACAAACTCATACACAAAACTATAAAATGACCTGAACCAAAATTTTCGAATCGCTCAAAACCACTCAAAACCAGAATTTCTTGCTCAAATTTCTACACCAATTTGTTCTTTAATTTTCAGACTACTGTTGTGAAGACATTTTTGAGAATCTCATACCCTTTGAAGGCTTTATCAGAGCTCATTCCCGACCCAAAACGAAAATCCAAAGACGTCACGATCCACTGATTTCTACGCTTGGGCTACCTGAAACCACAGGAAGCCCAATTATACAACTGACACACACGCCACATTCAGTGAAAATCCTTATCGTCCAACTGATATAAGCACACGAATAGCTGGACGTCTATGTGTTCTACTAGAAAGGAAACCACAAGCTTATATTTATGGTATTTTATATTTCGAAGTCTAAATGAAAAATCGACCGACAACAACACTATCAATCATTGAACTTTACTCGTTGAATACATTTTTATATACCAAGATAATGGTCTCTTGATTTTACTTTTAAAATGTTCAAATATTTTCACTCTAACAGCGAAATATAAAACATACGGCATTGATCACGAAAGATAACTACATGTGCTGGTTCCAGGTAGAAAAGGGAAGCTTTCAAGCAAAAATAAAACTCGTATCCACACTACCACAGGGATCCCAATGAAGCATGTCAGTACATGTAGCTCATTCTCAACAGGGCACGAGTGTACATTGCCCATAGCAATGTCTAGTTTTGATATAAATTCGAGGAGAATTTCGGACTGCCAGTAGACCGCTGGTCATAATATCGCGGGAGTAAAATGTCCGTAATTTCTGGTAATGGCTCCATTTGAGAGGCTACGAGGCAATAGAAAGTTCGGGGAAAAAAGTTCGAAAAAAACTTGAAGTGTTCACGGTTCGAGTGTCCACACTGTAAATCATCCCTCCGTATTTCAAGATTTATCGTAAATAATAAAACTTTTTTTCACTAATGTGTTGTTCTTACTACTTTCGATGTTGTGACGGCGTTTCAGCGCCATTAGAGCGTTTTACCACAACATCGAAACGGTGGTAAGAACAACACATTAGTGAAAACAAGTTTTATTATTTACGAAAAATCTTGAAATACGGAGGGATGATATAAAGCCACATACATTTACTGTAAATATGCAAATTAAACGGTCTTCACAGATGCTCTCCTCCCTGAGTGCAATCGGCATTGTTGAAATATCGAAACCTTCCCGAAATACTGATAATAGTAATACAGTATTGGCATATCGCGATTTGTAGACTCGTACGGGTTTCCTGTGTCAACAACTTGGCAGTGCATTGTGGGTTTTTAGTGCCCAGTCTGTATGGAAGAGTTTGCCAAGATGGCCACCGGATGTGAAGTGTCTATAAATCAAAACTGCTCGAAAACACATCATATCAAAGGGAAACGCTTTTGCGGGCGTCTTTGGAACGATTGCTAGGTAATTTTACCTTCGTACCATCAATTACTCGCTACATGCTGAAGAGTGAAAGCGAAACCGAACTTTCTGTTCAAATTTGTCATGAAAAGTTTTCGACAAAGGCTGGCTTGAAAATTCCAGTTGAAGTCGTAACTTGATCCTTATAACTTAATAATTTCTAGATCGTCGGCAGAAAACGCTGTACCAAATGATTAAGCAGGGATTGATGTTTGACTTGTCATTGGACCATGGTATATTCAGTGTTCTTGGAATCACTGTTTCACTGTATGCATTGTACATTGAAATCAAGAAGTCAAAGGACAAGACTTACAAGGCAGCCTGTGACCTCAATGACAGCATGAGCTGTTCAAGGGTCCTTACATCCAAGTATGTTAGGTTTTCATAACAACAATACTTGTTTGTTATTTACTGTGTGAACACTTACATGTATTAAGTTCTTATACAGTCATTTGCAAAAATTCTGGCCGCCACGATATATCAATATATCAATATATCGGGTGCATTATGGGTAATTAAATAATACTATTTTGAGTTTCCTAACTTATTAAATGAAGCACAATTTACAAACAACAAACGTATGACTAAAATAATATACTAAGTATTTCTACCAACTTTGCTGCCGTTAACCCGCTTTAAGGGAAATTTTCGATTATTTAATTACCCATAATGCACCCGATATATTGATATTTCGTAGTGGCCAGAATTTTTGCAAATGACTGTATATAATAGTAGTACTTATATAATTACCAAATAGCCATCGTCTGAGCAAGGTTAAAGTTGCCTCTGGAACTAGTGGATACTCCATTGGGACCAAAAGTTAACCAATCTGATTTCAACATTTATACAAATGTGGTTTAATAAACTGCAGTATACCCCACGACAGCAATTAAGCTACCCCCTTGAAGCAAGCGGTATGCGTCCCTGTCTAATTCTCTCTAGTAGAACAAAGCAGCTTGTATTCACATCAACGAAGTAATGAGTCCCTGTCTTAGGGGTGGATTGAGTAGTGGAAATTTATTTTAGAACGAAAAACAACTGTTTTTCTTAGGCTAGGGTCGAACGTCGAAATCGTCATGTGCCGTACCTAATTGCAATTCGAGTCGACCCAAATATAACTAGACGCTTTACAAGCGTTCACTCGTGCCCTGGTGCGATTGAGTACTGGGATGCACTGCATGCAGCATGAAAGACGCATACTTATGCGATTGCAGATTGTGCTTAGTCATCATACATGTAGGTGTATTCACTACTTAAACCGTTTCTCAATGTTTAGATCTGAGATAACGATTATAGTGATCAAATCAGTGTTTGGTTACTTGTTGGGTGACTCGGTAGAACATGCAGAATTTGGAATCACCCTGGTACTCGACAACATAATACCAGCCAGCCAGTCAGAATTTGTATAAACGGCTGGTTAAGATGGTTAAAAAAATCGAAAAAACATACTTAGATTTTGGGGAACTATTTCAGCTTGAGATCTTTACGTGAGTGATTGAACTTGCCCCTTGACCTCTGGTGCTTCCTGATTGGTTTGTGATTTGTAATCTCTCTTCCCAGTCTCACTCGATTGCAGACTCCTTGTCTCGTTCTGCAGATTCGCGACGTGGATCAACAACAACAACAAAATACGGGCTGTATTTTTTACTTGTGCTGGCCAAAGGCCTGGGCATGAAAACATGACACGTTAATAAAGTTATTATTATTATTATTATTACGAGTAATTAAGTTCGACAGGTTGAGTCAAACGTTGAAATTAATTCGGTCGAACATATAAACAAATGCAAATGAAAGTATAGTTGAGCATGTGCAGAAGAACGTACTGGAGAATTGTGGGAAAACTTTATTAGTTCGGCACATCGGAAGAGCACCATCTGACTCAGTTGCCGCTCTAATCAGGCCCTGTTGAATTTATTCCGCTGTCGAACCAAATAGAATCTGCCGTACCAAACTGAGTCAGACGCCGCTCTTTTGTAGAACTTAATTCAACAATTAGGTACGGCACATGACAGGTTCAACGTTTGACCCTAGCCTTACATGCGCGATAGACCGGAAGTAAAAGCTGTTCCGTGATTGAACGCTTTATTCCCCACCATTTGATGCCCAGAATGGATGGAAATTGCATTTTCGAGCTTCTAGATTTCAACATTTTCTGGGGGGGTGTGCCCCCATACCCCCCTAGAAGACACTAAAACAATTAAATCCCCCTCAGTGTCAGTGAGTAGTGGTGAATATTTACCTTGCTGCTCGAGGACTCGTGGCTCGGTAAATAATCCACTACTACTCACCTCCACTTTGGGGAATAATAATTGTTAATTAAAGCTGATTTAAAATACACAGGTATAGCAGAGGGTTTGGAGTCGTGGAACTATTAGTAGGGAAAGACCACTTCTTGAACTTACCAAACTGTGTTCTTGGTATTGTGTTTTATTCCCTTCAGTTGATCCTAGGTTGGTATCATTGTTGATGTATGTAATTATAAGAATGCTATTTTAGATCAAGTTTATATTGCTTTTTATCTCAAACATGCAGCTATATATGCAGTACAATGTACATTACTGTTTGAATGCTTGTAAAAACTGATATGTACATGTACATGTAGTTTCGAATCGTGTACAGATAAAGAGAGCTACAATAATATATGAAACATCAGACATAAGTATTTGTGTGCAATAATGTTTAGGGCAGTTTAGTTTGGATGGTACATTGTAAGTTCAGTTCAAGGTGAAGTCAGTTACAAGTCTTATCGTTACATTTGTGTAGTTTAACTGCAGTAATAATAATAATAACATTTTATTGGGTAAAAACTAGAATTACAAAAGAAATTGGAGGGCTCCCTGCAAGAACATCTAGTAAGTGACTTGTGATCAAAACCCAAAATCTCCTTTGAAATTCAAAGAATCTCGAGGAGAATTTAGATTTTGATCAGAGATCACTTACGCTGTTCTTGCAGGGAACCCTTCAATTTACATCTAGGCCCATTTAAGTATATATAAATTAACTACACTGAACATGGCACACTGCACACAGAATAGAATATAGATGCAATATACATGTATGTACATATATGACTGTACAAAAATAACCCAGAGTGCTCCCTGTCAAGACCCAGACACAGCAAGCCACTATCGAGTCTTCAAGACATGTTGATGGTTTGGACAGCATAGCACTACTCAGTGCCATCCTTTTCAGTCATACAAAAGGGACTACATGTAAACTATAACAGGGCCGTAACTGCCAGTATGTGAAACCGGACCACTTTTCGAATCAAACAGTTTCAATTTATTTACATTTTTAATTATTCGTTAATTTTTTTTATGAAAAACAAACTTTGAAAACTGAACCACTCAAAAACTGACCGAACCACTCAAAAACTGGCGGCTTCGGCCCTGTCTAACATGTATAAGGTACTACGTATGTACATTTCAGTAAATTTAGTACCATTTACACTGTATTTAAATTCCCATTAGATGATGCATTATTATGCAACACCTATAGTTAGCTTAACTGCTAGTCCCTGTTGGGTTTTACAGACAGTATGTAGTGCTGATACCAGTATTATTTGAAATCTTTATACAGGTTTGATGCATTCTCAGCTTGCTGTACACATCGCACTGTCGACATCTGTGGTGTCCTGTTTAGGGTCTGCTTACCTTGCATTCATTCTCATTTTCATACTGAAAGACATCTGTCTTGTTTGCATGGCGACATACATCATTAATGGTATATTACTTTACTTAAACTATCAACACTACAATCTATATAAACTTTAAAATACACAATGTAAGTTAGTAGATGGTGCAAGATACATGTAATGTGTTTTGTTTATAATGGTTCAAAGGTTTATTTATTTCCACAGATTCATGAAAATAATAATAATTACACACTATATAAAACAATATGTGGAGGATGCAAGTATACAAACTTGAGGGTTATAAACAAAGCTCTAGCAACCTATTAATTAAAGTACAAAATCAATGATTTTATATTAATATCCAAAGGTTAATATATATGAAATATAATTATTTAGAATACTTTTTCTTGTTGATATGTAAGTCCATGTTGAGAAATTCCAAAAACCAAGTCTTTACAACTACATTACAACTGTAGTTCAAACAATCGGAAGTACAAATTGTAGTGCATACAGTCATGTAACATCAAAAAAATTAAATACAACTCAAATGTTTAAAAATGTTGAAAAGTTTGCTTCATGTCATTCAGACATGTTGAAGCAGTTCTGATGCTAAAAAGCTGTTGTGGCAGCTGTATTTCCATGAATAGTTACTGCTGGTGCTGACGGATAGTAAGGAAGAAATGGAACATACTTTGCAAACCTCCATTGCGACACTCGTGACAGATACCAAGGAAAGTTGTAGACATCACGTGGAGAGTTTGATGTACATGTACCAACAGTTGTAGCTGTGTTATCATCTTGTTGCCTCCACTTTATCATTCCTCTTTCCTCCAAGGTACCAGGAACAGTGTTGTCCAAAATGCACCCAAAAAGACCAGCTACAAACATGTTTGTAGTCAAAAGGACCTTGATGATTTGGTCAGCCTCTTTTGAACCTGTTTCAAATTGAAAGATGTTACTAAAGGTGCATGTCGACCTCTTTAAATCCCAGGCAGATCAGGGGAATGTCACAATAAATTTAAAAGCTCAATCCCTCTCAGTGCTGATTTTGTAGCTTCTTGTCAGCTTCTCCTTAAATTAGGGGATTAATACTGATACAATGAGGTATGCACTAAGTAATGGTCTTACCTGTCTGGATTGCCTTGTCACCATTCGCCTTTACCCAGTAGGGTAAAGCCATCCCAAGCATCAGGGAGAAGCCAAGGACAAGCAGATTGCGTGATGAATTCATATCAACAAACTGTAGGTTTGATATTCCCACAGCTGTTATCATACCAAACATGACCATGAACACACCGCCAACAATGGGATCAGGAATAGTAGTGAACAGGGCTCCAAACTTGCCAAACATCCCAAGCAACAACATGATCAAAGCAGCCACTTGGATCACACGTCGACTACCAACCTGTGCATTGTGAATGATCAACTTTAAACTCTCTTTGCACTTGATCTCATTCAACTCAGTCAGACTATGAAATGAAGTTCCACAAGTTTAGATGAAGGAAGGAGTGGCTTTTGCGGTATGTACATTGTATAATCTGCATATACATGTAGGACATACAATACATGTAACAACAGAACAGTACATCAATGATATTTGATGACTAGAAATATTATAGACACGTAGAAGATAGATGACAGAATTATGTAGTTTATGCAGCCATGACTGTACCTTGGTGATACCTATGGCCCCAATGTTTTCACTGTAGGATGTAGTACCATTACCACTTCCCCATGCCCCAGCAAGAAAACAGCCTATTCCTTCCACAGCAATACCACGATTGACAGCATGTGTAGGAGGAGGAGGGGCACCACTCAGCCGTGCACATGCAAAATAGTCACCAATAGATTCAATCATGGAAGCCAACACTCCAGCAACCATGCCAAGCACACTGGCCAAACTTACTGTAGGAGTACCCCATTGCCCTGGTCAATGAGTCGATAACACAGGGTATCAATAATATAATTAAACATTTATGGAATAACACATATTGAAACACATTATATTGAAATTATGTTGCCAACTTAGTACTGGCACTATTGACACCTTCCCACATGTAGTCTTTAACTCCTGCAGACTCTTACGATCTACATGTATTATGTCAAGGAGTTGTATTGCAGCCTTATACTGCATGCATAGGTAAAGCCATGTGGCCAATGCATAACTCCAGTTTCTGTAGCAGGACTGGATGCTAATCAATCACAGATTACCGCCAGAATTTGGTTACATTACACTAACAATTCTCCAGCACCAATTTATACTATACACCTGGGTGGAGCGAGGCAATGTGACAGTGAAGCGTCAATGCGATCTCTTATGCCAGGGATCAAACCCTGCAGGCTGTGGACCCAGAGTCTGAATGCACTAACTGATGCACTAACTGCTAGACCATTGCACATCTCACTGCATGAATGCTTGAATGCAATATTTCATACATGCTTACCAGGATAAGGGAAACGGAACCAATTTGCTTTGTGCAATACAGAGATCCTGGTATCTGTTCTTGCTTTCGAGTCGGAAGGGAAACCACCAGCTGCTGTGATGATAACACATACAATCCAAGCAATTATGATGGCTAGGATAATCTGAAAACATGATTAAATATAAGCACATTAATTACATTTCTTTAATTATGTAACTAGTACAGGACAGATGTACTTTTAACATAGATCTACAAAGAAATATTACAGAAACTCACAGGGAAAAGTCTGAAGAGAGCAAACTTCTTTCTAGTACAACCACTGTTCTTCTGATATACAAACACTGGTATATCAAAGCCTCTTAGGTACTGTGAAAATGCTATGATAAGTACCATGGTCCTGTTAGATGAATTAAAGAGACAATATTAGCTATTGGCATTACTGTATATCAGTGATTATTAATTACAGATATTGGTAGTAGTAGTAGTACTGACTTTATTAAAGAGGGTGAACACATAACAGCTTTCGGCGATGACCCTGTGGCCCTCTGGGACTTAGTAGGTCAGGCTACACATGCCGGGAACTTCATGCCCTACTCTTAGTCGAACAGTGGTGTGGGTTCTTTTACGTCCCTCCAGTGCAATGTAATGGAGTGTGGAGAGACGGGATCTCCATTTAACGTGGTCATCTGAGTGTCATGATGCAAGTGATGCAAGTGAATTAATAATGGTTGTGTACTCACAGGGCTGATATTCCCCAATGTGTACCTGGGAAGGCAAGGGGAAAATGTGAGTTGCTATGACAACCCTTATTATGAGGCATACCCATGTCAATAGCATTGTCGTAAAGCCCATGTTTCTCGACTGTATTGTACTGTAAAAGTTGTTGTAAACCCAGAAGAAGTCAGATAACCACAGAATTGGCTTGGATGGCAAATAGTGGCTTAGTGAAGACCGTTTTGGGTTGGAACAACTGGCATCAATAATATTTGAACAATCAGGCTATATACACTACCACTGGCTCATTCAGATCAAGCAAGACAGACAGGAACTAGTGGTTAAACTAATTGTGTCGGTGTATATCAATCAAACTTGAACACCATGCAAAACGCCACTAAATTTACTGACATTTCAGAAGTTCTTCATTAGGAAAAAAGGGGACTAATAAAAGGTCCAAAACATCAGTAAATTTAGTGTTTTTTTTACATGTTCAAGTGTCATTCTACACAATTTTTCAGAAGCAAAACTGAGATATTATAAATTAGTCATTCAAACTTATACCTGCAAAATCAGCAGCAGCATTGAAAAGAGCGAGTCCTACTAATGTTACAGTGGGAGCTATTGTCAGTGGGCCTATGAACCTCAGCAGAAATCCAACGATGCCTGTGAATCCAACGATCATTTGAAATAATGATGATACCATAATGGCACCTTGGATCTAGAAAATACAACATGTACAGTCCATTACGTCAGCCCCACAGCATACATATATACGTCCTCTTATATGTTGAATTAAAGCAGAAACAGTCCATTACGTCAGCCCCACAGCATACATATATATACATCCTCTTATATGTTGAATTAAAGCAGAAACAATCCGTTACGTCAGCCCCACAGCATACATATATACGTCCTCTAATATGTTGAATTAAAGCAGAAACAGTCCATTACGTCAGCCCCACAGCATACATATATACGTCCTCTTATATGTCGAATGTAAAAGCAGAAACAGTCCATTACGTCAGCCCCACAGCATACATATATACGTCCTCTTATATGTTGAATGTAAAAGCAGAAATAGTCCATTACGTCAGCCCCACAGCATACATATATACGTCCTCTTATATGTTGAATGTAAAAGCAGAAACAGTTCATTACGTCAGCCCCACAGCATACATATATACGTCCTCTTATATGTTGAATTAAAGCAGAAACAGTCCATTACGTCAGCCCCACAGCATACATATATACGTCCTCTTATATGTTGAATGTAAAAGCAGAAACAGTTCATTACATCAGCCCCACAGCATACATATATACGTCCTCTTATATGTTGAATGTAAAAGCAGAAACAGTCCATTACGTCAGCCCCACAGCATAGTACATAATTATACATCCTCTTATATGTTGAATTAAAGCAGAAACAGTCCATTACGTCAGCCCCACAGCATACATATATACGTCCTCTTAATATGTTGAATGTAAAAGCAGAAACAGTCCATTACGTCAGCCCCACAGCATACATATATACGTCCTCTTAATATGTTGAATGTAAAAGCAGAAACAGTCCATTACGTCAGCCCCACAGCATAGTACATAATTATACGTCCTCTTATATGTTGAATGTAAAAGCAGAAATTTGAAATTATCAGGAAAAATAGTTTCCTGACTCGTGCATCCAGATAACTGCCCTTAAAACTTTTTGGCTGTTTTGGCTGGAGATTTTTCACCTCATTCATTCTTGACTTCCATGCATCTGGGTCACTTCCATTTGTTGTGTTTGTCGCAATGGGACACTTCCACTTATCCAGTTGTAGGATTGCAAAGGTTGGTCCAAGAAATGCAAACGTTGCTCCCTGAACAATCGGCAACCTTACAAACATATATATATATATAATTAAATACAGCCTTTTGCAAAAATTCTGTCGCGACCAAGTATATCACTATATCACTATATACCTGCGTGAGTTCCGCACGCACGCTACCCGTACACGCATTTCAAGATGGTTGACTGTACAAGCGTGGATTGGAGAGCCATGAATACGATACAAGCTATACACACAAACGTTATTTTCACATTCATTTGATAGTATTAATCTTCGGGTATATAGTGATATACTGATATACTTGGTCGCGACAGAATTTTTGCAAAAGGCTGTATAAACAAATAAATGAATAAGTAGTCGATTCACTTATCATAGGAGTGCTCTATTCAATAATAATAATTTATTACTTATATAGCACCTTATCCAAAGCTCTAAGGCGCTTATAACAATAAAAGAAATTATTTACTCAATAAAAAATTACTCTATATGAATATTATATGCAAACTGTATGCCTAGAGCGTGAAACTCAAGTTACTTTAATATACCTTTTTTCTGTCTTTACATTTTGTATATTAAATATATATTACTTCTATTTGTGACCATACTATTAATATTGTAAGTTATAGATTTTGAATATCTCTAAGAGATGACAGCTACATGTAGCTATAGATGTGTTTGAGCTGATCCATATAATAATAATTCATAAAATGACACTTTCCTAAATTAACCATTACAACTATATTTTTGTATTTGTAACGTAATGTTAATTACTATTATAGTAAAGTGAGGGTTCTCACAAATTGCTGATTTTCCATTCAAGAAACTTTGGGAAAAAACTTATTTGGGAAATTGTTGAAATGTATGTTCCAGCTGTGATAATTTGCCTCCAATGACTTCATATATAGGACATACATTATATTAGAATTGCTCTAACAGGCCTGTATTAGCCGCAGGCAGTCCAAATTATCTTCAGAGGTCATGTCAGAACCTTTTTGTCAATTTAGTTTTTTTTAAATCAGCGATGTTTTACAGAGGCAATTAATTAACTTTATCGGTTTGCCTTATACTGGCTATGGGTCTGCTCTATATACTGTACGTACCATGTGTTTAAATAAAAGTTATTGTAATGTATTAATGTATAGTACAGTATGAAAAGGGTGGTATTTTTGTGGGTTCAGTTTCACCTATGAGTATTGTTTTTTTGGGGGAGGGGTTCATTTAATTAATGGTTTTATTTGCATCTCATTGTCACTTTTAACCAGGGTAATAATAAACACGGTCTGTGTATATTTACACTCAATTTGTAACATGTACCTTGTACCAACAGTAGTCTGTATCAATGTACACAGTCCCGAAATAAAAAAGATAGTACTGATCACTTCACTAAGAACCAATGAGTCATTACTGAAGCACATTGGTCCAGCTAGTACAAATGGGACAGCAACAGTAGAGCCAAACATGGTTAAGTAATGCTGGAATAAACACATACAGTAAGTTATAATGGCAGTTTTAATCAGAATCCAGCCATTCATTTACATTCTGAAAGCTACATGTCTTAGCACACATTCAGTCCATCAATTACACATTGGCTGAAATCCAATTTGTGGTCAACAACAGCATGACATGTACATATGTTCCACTGATGCAATATACATAAGGTAGCTATTGGAACTTTGTTAAAAGTGATATAACATAATAAAATGAAAGTTCTATTGAATCGTAATATTATAATTGTGTCAAATTTGATGATCAAATTACCTGAAAACCCAACAAAATACAGAGGTACCATGGTGGATTGTCGTTGACTAAATATGCAAGTTTGTCTGTTCCTTCTGCTGGTGTTTGATCCTGTAAAATTAATTCATGTTCACTTTTTACACATTGTAAAAAAATATGTATTTTTTCTTCTCAAATTTATTCCCTATTGAGCATATATATATGCATGCATCTGCCAGTTATGACTTGTTTCTACAAATTACTCCTAATACCTTGAGGATGGACATGCATGACTTCACCCCTTTCATGAGGTCTACCCACAAGAATTCAGGTGTACATTTTTATCGCATTTTTATGTTTCATCTACTGCATTTATTAGATTGATATTGCATATAGACTGCAGTGCCTAAGAGCTGAGTGTTTCTATGTTCAATTTGTTTTCAACTACTTGGAGTGGAGCGTGGATCGATCCATGGCTGGAGCAACAACAATTTCTCGAGAATTAAAGCATGCAGTTGTAATATATTATCGCGTTATATTGTAGCAGAAAATGTGACCTCGCCTAAGTCTTGAAATTAATCAATCCAACTGTGATGAAAATACTCTGACATAATATTATAATGTGTTATTAAAGCTTATTGAATCCAGTAGTTTATCATATAAACAGCAATGTTTACTTATTTGTGAAGCACTATTTTGGTATGATAATAGCTTATGTTTATTTGATAATAAAATTATATGGTTTTTATTTCGCAGGCTAATATTAAATATGGATCAGTTGAGTTCTTAGTTTTAAAGAACCTGATATAAAACATTCCAGCAAGCATGCATGCATAAGTTACTTAACTTATTATAGTTTTCTATCCTTAAAATCAGAGATATATCGTAAAAAAAACACAAACTTTTCTATAAATTATATAAACTTTAACAGCGTGTCAACTTCACTTCTAAAGCTTTACATGTTACAACTTTATTCTCGTCTTCCACGTGTGGATCAGTGTGAATAAGAACACGCTTCGACGGCTCGATGAATATTGTTCATTTGCCACAATATTTGTACCTGATTTGGTGTCGAGCCTCTCTTCTCCGACGTGAAATCGTTTAACTTCTCTTGTCTGGTTGTGGAATCGTTTAGGCTGATCTCAGCCATTGTGGATATTGCTAGTTTCTGATAGAGCTACATATGTACTGTATATGTATAAAGCGAAGTGTTGCGCAATTTCACGGTTAGCTGGTTATTTACATATATCAACAATAAGAGATTGGATGTCAATCGCAAGTATGACATTCGTGGCCATTCATATGGAACGGGATGGGGGAAAAGGGAAAGGAAATTGTTTTAAAATCCCCTTACAGCGCTATTAAAAAAGCCTATATACATTTTATTTATTACATTTGACGGAGCCGTAAAATATCGAAAATAATGAGTCCCGGGAAAAAGTGGCCCTGGGAAATTCGAAATTCTTCATTGAATGTATTTTAGATTTAGTTTTAGGTGTCCCCTAGTAGTAGAGGGATTTTCCACTCAGCTATTACATTTGACACATAAATAAAGTTTGTATATCTATCTTATATCTATCTATCTAGGAAACGGTTTGAATGTTAAACAATTACTTAGTATATCAACAAATTATTAATATGATATTATTATTTTTATTTTTATTATTATTATTATTATTATTATTATTATTATTATTATAGTTTTGAGTTTTAAATTTAGGGGGCTTATAGGGAGCAGGGGGATTTTGAAGGGAATGGATTTTGCGTTTGAAATTCCTATTAAATAGGAAGGGTTTTTGCGTGCTTATAGAAAGCAGGGGTGGGGCTCATTGTTGGATTTATACATTAGTGTGCAGTACGGCAGTACATCTCGTCAAAATAAACAGGTGGGTCTATCAGTATAATAAATACAGGGAAGGAGAAGAGGTGAAAGCTTATCAATCGCCCTATACCATTATGACGTAACGGCTTGTTTTATACAAGGGGGACAGAATCGTGAAGAACAATAGAAATTTGAACTAAATCTGCTCTGCTGAGGTTCGCTTGATTTCAAATTGGCTAGTTTCCAGATATTGTTCATCGATGCTTTTCCCACAATATTTACTGTGTTTGGTGACTTTTATCACTTTCAGACGGTCTGTAAAACACCGTTTATTTGCGAAATCCTTTGTGTTGTTGCCGTTTTGTCCCCCTCTCGCGACCATGATCCTTAGCGGGTTTTTTACACACAAAAAAAGAAATATGTAAACAATTCCAAAAAAGTAAAACAAACAAGTAATAACAAAACAAAAAAGAAAGAATTAAAAAAAAAACGTGTCACGGCTGGGACTCGAATCCTAGATCCCCCAGGTTCAAAAGAGATGAATGCCGGTAATTTATTCCATAAAAGGCCCATACACTAGGACGTTATGCTGAATCACCGTATGTTACGTATAGTAACCGATTCTCACTACCAAACCTGCACCTCTTTTGTTTGCACTGTATGAGATAAGAGATAAGACAAATGGGGAAAAGGTAGAGGTGCGCTGGATAAGCGAAGCCGAGAACGTCGCAAGGGGAGGTGGGTGGGTAAATCCGTCATTTCCTTTACTCTCGCCGGCTGAAAAAGCTGGTTAACTGGGCTCTGTTGTTCTGTCCCCAGACCCCCAGGGGAGTATAGGTGTCTGCCCGTGGAACTCATACTTGCGTGCGGTTGATTCGGTGCTTTTTTGTCAGTGAAAATAGTAACCGATTCTCACTACCAAACCTGCACCTCTTTTGTTTGCACTATATGAGATAAGAGGGAAAATATTTGTCCCGTGCCAGCCAAAGCTGCCCGGGTACCGCTTAGGGTGTGTTTGAAGCTATTGCTCCTCCCCATAACGAAAATTTTGAATTTTCAGATTAGGGTGGTTTATTGCGGTTTATTGCCAAAACGCCAGCTTAAAGTCCTTAAGGTTATTTCTGTCCCTAAACTGCCGTCCCAAATTGGCAGCCGAATTGCGCCCGTCGGGTCCACTCGTGGTGCCTTCTGCCAGGAGACTGGCTGGTTGACTTAGCTGCATGACCTTGTCCGCCTGCATATAGTATCTGGCCGTCTCAAGGCTCCTCCAGCCCACGTGATTCGCTACCTGCTGATCGGAGGCGCCTAACAGGGAGAGGGTGATAGAACACCCACTCCTGAAACTGTGCATAGTTTCACCGTCGTCTATGTTTAACGCCGTCAGGTGGGCATGCAGACGGTTTGCGATGGTGGAGCCGATGAAAGGGCTGTTGGAGATGTTTCCCTTGCGATCGCTGACACGAAAGAGGTAACCATCCCGCAGGTCAATCTTCATCAGGTCGGACAGCTGTACATAAAGCTTCTGAAAAAAATGGCAGCTCCAATCTGAAATGTTCTTCTCTTGGCCAGGGAAAGAAACCTTCCCAGGAGTCCAAAAACCGCCAATGGCTGATCTCATCTCGCAGGGCGTCTGTTATCTTAATGGCCTTGGGGGAGACTGTGGCTTTAGAGATAGCGTCGTACACTTTCCTTACGTACAGCCGAGCGGCCGGAATAACCAGGGAGAAGGAATTGATTTTCCCCGCGAACTTCTGAAGTGGCTTGAGGGCGACCGACTTCTTGCCGAGGATGTCCTCCCTTAACGCTGCGAACTTGGCTTTCTTGTCTAAAGGGAGAAGGAAAGCGAGCTTGGTCGTGTCCACGATATAGCCAAGGAATTTTGTTGACTGGGAAGGTGCCAGAGATGATTTTTCTATCGCGATGAAATAACTCAGATCGATCAATAAAGAACAACCAATAAAGATAGCGGCTTGTGCATTCTCGAAGTCGGACCAACCGTGGGTTCCAGTGGGATTAACAACTCTCAATTGACCGAAGTGTCTGTCATCGATGTATTGTGAGCACGGAACGCCCAGTGACCGGATGAAGCTGGTGGCGGCTAAGCCGATGGAATGGTAGAGGTACGCGCTCGCCTTCCATCCGAAGGGCAGGGTACGGAAAACGAAAAACCAACCTTTCCATTCCAAACCAAAAAAGGCAGAACTATTCCCGGATAGAAGGATGTGGTCGTACCCACTTTTATCGTCACAGGTTGACTGGTAGTGTTCAAATTCCAGATACCGCGGAAGGTCTGAAATTAGATCTAGTGAGAAAAGCAAGTCCCTGATCCAACAGTTCAGGTACCTCTCATCGTGGCACATGCGTGGTTTTCCCGGTTCCACGGTGATTGGCATGACAATGGTAGGGGGTTCAATATCCCCCACTTTACCCCACACCAGAAGAGATCCGGTGCTCACGCGGGAAAGGATGGTCTCTGTCACAAAGTTGTCGAAGGGGATGCACGATTTGCTGTTGGGGAACCAAGCCTGCGGTGGAGTAGGGTGGTCGTAAAATTTCCCTTGGAAGATGCCTTTAAATGGTGTGAAGAAATCGGTTACGTCTACCCCCAGTTCCAGGTACTTTAATATCTCGTCGCTTTTTGGGCGCCCCCCCCCCCCCCCCCCCCCCCCGGCATTATTTGCTGCCACAGACTGATGTTGTTGTGCACGTTGCCCGGAAAAAAGGCCTTGGGGTCAGTGAAGCGCAGCTGATCGGGCGATGCAAAAACCATCCCCGAAGATACCATCTCCAGAGAGGGCAATGGTCCGGCCCAGTCGGTGGTTTCCCCTTTCCAATTGCACCAACGCTCCTTAGGAGTACCCGACGTCATGGCATTGCGTAGTTTTGTTTCAAAGTCCAAATGTAGGGTCTATGGTTATGAAGAAAAAAGAAGGAAAAATTGGACATATTTGCATTTGGACTGAACTGTAGGAGCCTACCGGAATATAATTGCAAATTGGAAAGGGTAAGCACTTCACCGACTGCATGGGCCGAACCAGGGACCCGTCCGGAGACAGATATCAGGTTTTATTAAGAATTCCTGTCCTGGTCCGTCCGCCGGTGTGGGTGCGCGCTAGAACGGTAAATTATGGGGAATCACCCAAACTGCAACAACCTTGTCCTAAGAACGGCTATAAAAAGGATGCGTAACCCCTCCAAAATTAAACAAACCGAGAACGACAAGCAGTGCATTACTCTTTATTTATTATCATTATTTTGATACATCAGTTGCGGGCGTTGCGGCAGAAGCGGGCGATGTGCCCCCTCTGTTTACAGGTATAACATACTGGTCCTAGGGACCGACGAACTCTTAGAGGGTAGGGAGCGGCTCTATCCGATGCCTGTGGTGCAGGGAGTCTCTCTGCCCGTATCGACTTCTGAATCTCTTTGGCGACTTCTACGTCCTCCTTGTTTCCGACTAACTTCACCAGGATGGCCGTACACGAGGCAAAATAAATAAATGAAACACGATAAAACTAACCGCGGGACGGTTCATCTCGACTAACGAGGGCTCCTTTTGCCGTCCATGAGGCAAAATAAATAAATGAAACACGATAAAACTAACCGCGGGACGGTTCATCTCGACTAACGAGGACTCCTTTTGCCGTACACGAGGCTAAATAAATAAATGAAACCCGCTAAAACTAACCGCGGGACGGTTCATCTCGACTAACGAGGACTCCTTTTGCCGTACACGAGGCAAAATAAATAAATGAAACACGATGAAACTAACCGCGGGACGGTTCATCTCGACTAACGAGGACTCCTTTTGCCGTACACGAGGCAACATTACCAAAATGAATAAATAAAACACGATAGAACTAACCGCGGGACGGTTCATCTCGACTAACGAGGACTCCTTTTGCCGTACCCGAGGCAACATTACCAAAATAAATAAATAAAACACGATAAAACTAACCGCGGGGCGGTTCATCTCGACCAACGAGGACTCCTTTTGCCGTACACGTGATATAACTCACAACATAATGATAACGCCACTGTACCGGCGAACGGTTCCCTTACAGAATCTACGGTAGGATGACTAGGGAGTTGAAACGGCAAATTATGCTAACCTGAAGCGGGTTTTGCTCTGCGGCTTGCGCTGCTTGTCCTGCTTGGTGTCTTGAACGGCTTGTGCCGGTTGTGCATTCGCTGCATTTGGTGCATTCCCTGCGTTCGGTGGATTCGCTGCATTCGCTTGGTTTATACGGCATTCGCTGGATTCCCTGCTTGTACTTGCGCCACGTTTGGCTGAGCAGCTTGTACTTGGACGGCTTGTGGCGCGTTCAGCGCTGCAATGGCCACTGGGCCGGGTCGATTCTTTGCGGTTGTTGAGCCATGCTTGCGACGTTCTTAGGCTTTGAAAGCGATTAAATCCGTGAGTCCCTCCTTTACTCTCGCCGGCTGAAAAAGCTGGTTAACTGGGCTGAACTGTTGTTCTGTTATTTCTTATATAACCAGCAGACCCCCAGGGGAGTATAGGTGTCTGCCCGTGGAACTCATACTAGCTTGCGTGCGGTTGATTCGGTGCTTTTTTGTCAGTGAAAATAGGATGGAGCAGGCTACGCTGTCCGGGCTCACACCTATCAGCTTAGTAGTCAAAGAGGGAGGGAACAGTCGGATCCAGGCCCACTAAATCTATGCCCCGCATCACTAAGCTATCGTGCGGGCTTATAGCTTATTATAGGAAGGGGGGTTATTATATAGGAAGGATTTTACGGGCTTATAGGGGTGGGGCTTATTATAGGAAGGGTTTTTTGCGGGCTTATAGGGGGTGGAGCTTATTATAGGAAGGGGTTTTTGCGAGCTTATAGGAAGTGGAGCTTATTATAGGAAGGGTTTTTGCGGGCTTATAGGGGGTGGGGCTTATTATAGGAAGGAGTTTTTGCGAGCTTATAGGGGGTGGAGCTTATTATAGGAAGGGATTTTGCGGGCTTATAGGGGTGGGACTTATTATAGGAAGGGTTTTTGCGGGCTTATGGAAAGCAGGGGGTGGGGCTTATATTATAGGAAGGGTTTTTGCGGGTTTATAGGGGGTGGAGCTTATTATAGGGGCGGGCATAAATGACCCTAAAATCGCTCACCGAAAACGTCCTCTTTTTCCAAAATCATTCATATTTTCCAAAATCTTCCATGAAATGATATAAAAATTTCAGAGTTTCTTTATTAATGGTAGTGTGGTATTTCAAACTACTCGTTGGCAAAATCTGACGCAATGATGACGTCATAATAAAAAGTTACAATTGCTGTGAAAATGTAGTTTAAACATAATGACAAAATAAAATGCATATTTTGAAAGAGAATAACATTGTGTGCACTTCGGTGAAATTTTCATAATGTTCCGATTATTAAAACCTGAGTTATAAGGGATTTATACGAGATGCTTTATATAAAGCAAAAATCGCCCACATTGAACGTTCAGTTCAGACTCTATTCGGGCCAAACTATTTACTTAATTTATCATTATTTACTTTACTCACTCAACTGTTACTGAATTCAATCAACCATGAACTGCCTTATATTTTATTTGCAATTCAAAATTAAACTCACTTGATAATGACATCGGACGAGTGTCGAAACGTCGTAATCAGTCCTTGCGTTTGTTTTTCTTATAAAAATAGTTGTAAGTCGAAACTCATCCAGATTATTATTATTATTATTATTATTATTATTATTATTATTATTATTATTATTATTATTATTATTATTAATCTAATACTGAAATAACACTATCGTATTACACAATACATGAACGTACATGCATACATGTACAATTAAACTGTTTTAAAATTAACTAACCAAATCAATCTTGGTGATGAAGAACATAATATTTATGGAAAGCAGGGGGTGGGGCTTATAATATAGGAATGGTTTTTGCGGGCGTATAGGTGGTGGAGCTTATTATAGGAAGGGGTTTTTGCGAGCTTATAGGGGGTGGAGCTTATTATAGGCTGACCTTCGCAGGGTATATATAAGCCACACCCAACTCATGTCATATTGAAAGTACGAGTGTCACGGTAGCACGGAGAACCAAGTCGTCTGGTCTGTACATCGCAGTCAGCAATGGGTAGGTTAATTGAACGAAGCTACTAAGCTGTACAGTGACTATACTATATATAGTCAGTAATGGATAGGTTTATAATTGAATGAACTGCTGCATGTAGAGTGCAGACACTAAAACCGTGAAACAGTACAAAATATTTAGTGCTAAATAGCACCAATGGAACAATAGAAAACAAAAGACATTGCACTATTTAGTGCTAATTAAAGTTATAGCACTGTTTCACGGTTTTAGTGTTTGCACTCTATTAAAGCTGTACTATATATAGTCGGTAATGAGTAGGTTGATTAAGCGAAGCTACTACTGAAACTGAACATTACTATAACCAGTTTACAAATACAGTATGCTACAACTGAATCAGAATTGGCCATGTTGTATGTCACACGGTCACGTTTAATACACTGTTCATTAAATGAGTTATATGATCCTTAAAGGGATCGAATACAATCGTGGCAGCTTTTGTTCGATCTCGACGAACGACTGCTGAAACTAAACGTAAAACAGTTACAACTATCAAGTAGGAAGTATATTTGGATAAAAGCCAAGGCACGGTACAGTATCGGTATGTACTTCTCTGATCAGTTAGTCACAAAAATATTCCGCAATCATTAAACGACATCGGATATTGCCGCAGATATTCGTAATGGTATGTGCACCGAATAGCACTGACAAACAAGTACTGAAACCACGGTTGATGCTGTTCAATATTAGAATGATCAGTGGGGATCAGTATCGATCGTTTCTTGCTTATGTAGCTTTTAAAATGAATATCACCGACCTTTCAGATAGGGTATTATTTAACACAGGAACCACAGGAAGGAGGATTGAGGGCCCGAGGGGAGAGGGGGGGGGGGGGGGGGGGGGGAGGAACCACAGGAAGGAGGACTGAGGGCCCGAGGGGGAGGGATAGCCGGCACTAGTGTAGCGTGATTTTGCTTAGACAAATAACACTGAATGATCGATGACAGTAAATATTGAAGCCCCGCGTCTACACGTGTACGTTTTCATGGCATTGTGTTGTTATAATCTGTCCTCCCTTCACAAGATTCGTGTTTTGTTATTGCAAAATTATTTTAGTCCTGATTTAATTAGTCTCTTACTCACCAGTTTTTAGTTCCGGGAGCGTTGCGTGACAACTAAAAACGGGAGCGTTGCGTGACAATACTAAAAACGGGAGCGTTGTGTGACTATGATTTTTAAATAAGCGACGTACTGAACCTTTTCAGGTAATTCGTATTCAACGATCAAAGTCTACGTAACTTACGAGCCTACACACACTGAACGCCTATTGACGCTTCCAAGTGGTAGCAAACTACTCCATTTATTGGAAGAGTTTTTGGAATTGTTCAATGACGTCATACCTCTTGGGACATTGCCATTGGTCTATAAGTTCAAGTGGTTTGATGGTGAAGCGTTCGTCGATTTGCCAAAGAACCAGACACTGAAAGATAAGGATAAGGTGCATGCGTTCTTGGGCCTGCAGGTTTGTATTGACCCTATAATTATAATTACTCGTGCCCAGGCCGTAGGCCGCACGAGTTATAAAATCCAACGCGTATTTTTTTTTTTTTTTTTTTTTTTTTTTTCAATGTCAGAAAATCGCAAAGTTGTGCAATATCCGGTCACATGCTATCGAGACCCAAATATAAATAGGGGAGAGGGTTGGGGATCAGAGAAGGGGGAGGGCAAGGGGAGAAGGTTTGCAACGCCTAGTACCGAGGCCTAGTATCTACATGTAAATGTATTGGAACTATTTATATACAAACATTTATCTTTCTCGTAATCGATGTGGGACTTTGGCAAATCCAAAACATGATATAGTCACGTCAAAGCTGGTGTGTCTATTAGGAAGGGAATTTTGTACTACTGAATTGTCTCGCACAATCGCAATGTTAAAGAGTGGCGAAATTAAATGTGTTGGCCCAATGAAGGATAAAAAGACGAAGGTATAAAGCAACAAGTCAGAGCCCGGGCATCCCCTTCATCGGTCGCCGTTCAGCGCTAGTCAACACATCAAAATTCACAAGACAACTGACCCATCATCGAATAAATACAACTCAAAACCTCAAGAAAACTACACAGGGGACTTCAACAACTATTATTCTTTATTTCTAGTATTCTAGAAACAAACAAACTCATACACAAAACTATAAAATGATCGACCTGAACCAAAATTTTCGAATCGCTCAAAACCACTCAAAACCAGAATTTCTTGCTCAAATTTCTACACCAATTTGTTCTTTAATTTTCAGACTACTGTTGTGAAGACATTTTTGAGAATCTCATACCCTTTGAAGGCTTTATCAGAGCTCATTCCCGACCCAAAACGAAAATCCAAAGACGTCACGATCCACTGATTTCTACGCTTGGGCTACCTGAAACCACAGGAAGCCCAATTATACAACTGACACACACGCCACATTCAGTGAAAATCCTTATCGTCCAACTGATATAAGCACACGAATAGCTGGACGTCTATGTGTTCTACTAGAAAGGAAACCACAAGCTTATATTTATGGTATTTTATATTTCGAAGTCTAAATGAAAAATCGACCGACAACAACACTATCAATCATTGAACTTTACTCGTTGAATACATTTTTATATACCAAGATAATGGTCTCTTGATTTTACTTTTAAAATGTTCAAATATTTTCACTCTAACAGCGAAATATAAAACATACGGCATTGATCACGAAAGATAACTACATGTGCTGGTTCCAGGTAGAAAAGGGAAGCTTTCAAGCAAAAATAAAACTCGTATCCACACTACCACAGGGATCCCAATGAAGCATGTCAGTACATGTAGCTCATTCTCAACAGGGCACGAGTGTACATTGCCCATAGCAATGTCTAGTTATTATAATAATTATAATGTATTCAGGTTATTCGTAAATGCATAGGTCTGTGTCAAGTCGGTACCTTCTGTCAGCAAATAAACAGCAAACAAAATTTTGCGAAGCTTCTGAGGCATCACAAATTAACCGCAAAATGACTTGGTACCACTTAGGGGTGAATATTATATCATGCCACGCCCACTTAGAAGAAGCTCAGGTCAGTTTAGGGGTCATTTTCAAACTGATTTCCTGCGAGCATCTCCACCACTTTATATCTTTATATATGAGAGTCCACCCCCCCCCCCCCCCCCCCCCCTCCCCCTCCCCCCCCCCCGGTGCTGTAGGTCGATCAGCCGATTGACGGGGAGACGCCTCAAAAGAAATCAATTGCAAATAAAATTTGTTTATGTCATAATTTCAGGTGTGTTGCCTGAACTGAAGCCTTTTGTATCAAAGGGGGTTTCTTTTATGTGTTTGTAATGTCGTGATCACCACAAGGGAAAAAGAAGAAAACCGTCGAGCGACGTAACGCGAGATGACTCGACCTGCCAACCCTCCGAGCCCTCAAATCTTGAGACTGGGAAAAATTGGCTAAATTAGCGTGCTCTAATACCAAAAACAAAATGGCGGACTACCCTGAACATTTCCGAACCTCCCCCCCCCCCCCCCCCCCCCCCTCCTTCTTTAAAAAAAAAAGGAAATTTGTGTCGCCTGACCATCGAATAATCGAGCGTTTCACATAAAAAGACGCATATTCTGGTATTGAAAAAGATCGTTACGTTGTATTACGCAATTTCACCGTAAATCGTGTTTAGCCGGGACATTTTGTCTTCAAACCGGGAGACCGGGAGTTGAGGTCCAAAATCTGGAGACTCCCGGCTAAACCGGGAGAGTTGGCAGGTCTCATGAGGTTCAGTTTGGCTGCCAGGATACGCGCGAATGGGTGCATGTATTTGATAGTTGATTTCACGATAAGCTAAAGACATCATTTCGTTTCAGGCAACTTCTCAACCAGTTCTTCCTCACCCCATTGACAATAACGTTCCATACCAAATATGGTCGTTGATCAGCCAACAAAGCTATTCCCTGATGAAAAAATCACTTACCAATACAGATATAAAGTGTGACGGGAATACCAAGGATGATGAGAAGTTGAGTAAGTGACTATTTAATTGTTCACATATTTATGGAGACCAGATTCTTCCAGCTGACTCAGACCTCCGAACAGCACTTTCCTCACAGCCTCGGCCTAAGTAAGCCGGGCTGCTTTTTATAACAATTCTAGCTTGTCTACTTGAAACTATTCGTTGTTGAAACTAATCGTTGTTAGTATAAACAAACTAGTGGTCTATCACATATCCTGCAATCTGATTGGCTACGCTACTAGGGGTCTAATAGTGATAGTCCCCTAGTAGCGAATCACCATGATAACCATTGGCCGTGAAAGCGATGAAGCAAAATGGCGGACAAACCCGATAGTTGTTTTCTCGCTAAAAAGAACTAAAATAGACCGAGAAACAAATCTCAAGAACAAGAAATGGAATTAGCACATAAAATATAGACATCTCATTGACAATTCAAGCAAGTTTTCTTTGGATGACACTGCAGAAACTGAGCGAGATACGATCGTCAAAGTTCAGGAAGATTGTTCATTTTTCAACTTTAGCGAAGACAAAGTGAAAGGGAGTACTGATAGTGATAAAGGTAATAAACGAAGGCTACACCACTCTTGACTCGTGTTTTGTTCATTTGTTATTTGATTTATGAAAGTTTTTCAACAAAAGAACCAACTTTTCTGGTTTAGTTTTCCATTTGTTGATGGCCTAAACAGCTCGATTAGTTCAGCCAAATGTGTACTTATGACTAGCATAAAATTCTTATTCTTCTTGCCTATGCAAATTAAACAAGAAATATTGGTATAAAATTAAGTATGCTAGTTTGTTTATACTAAAACAATTAGACAACTCGCCCTCGTTGTCTATGAGCTAAGATAGTCAACTCGGCAGGAGCCTCGTTGACTATCTGCTCATAGCCAACTCGGACTCGCTGTCTAATTGTTAATAAATAACTGTTAAATATACCATTCCCCTCCCCCTCCCCAGTCCCCCCTCTCCCTCCCTTCCCCCTCCCCAGTCCCCTTTAGCCTGTTCACCATTCTCGTACCCAGAGCCCACTCCTCATTTGGTTCGTCGCTGGCTCTGGGAAACCCTGTTGCTCGGTCGTCAAATTTTGACGACCAAGTCGTCAGAGCGCATGCTCATACTAAAGACCGCTGAGAGCGGGTACTGAGGAAGAGTCTACTGGCTACGTAGTGTTCACGTTGGTTTGAATATTCAAACAATGTAACAAGTACACAAGTTTGTACATTTATCTTCGTGTAGCCGTTTAAAATCCCTTCGACGTTCATCACCGGTTCTTCTCTGGCTCTGTTGCGATAAAGGCTGGACGATAAATACATGTTCTGATCAGGAGCCCATTACTAGGAGCCTTCCTCTAGTAATAAGTTCATGTGACATCAAATGCACAAATTGGGCTATTTTTAGATATACAAATTTTCGAAGAATTTCAAATTGAAAAATAAAATGGCCGCCAAACGGAAGACGCGAGGACTTGATCCAAAATATTGATATTCTTAATCCATGGAAGTCCAAGTCTAATTTTCCCTTGCACAAGAACGAGACAACTGTGTACAATGAATGAATCACATGTATCAATAAACTGACATACTGCCAGAGCGCTTAGTGGAGACTTTTAGTTTGGCGACTCTCGTTGTCGCGAAATTCTTCTACGTTCTTATACCTATCGCTTCATATGTTTATTCTTGTTTTATCAACTTTCTTTTGTTGATTTTTGATTCATGATTTAGTCTTCGTAAGAATTAAGCGTTCTCCAATGATTTCGACTCTGATGAAGCAAAAGTTGGATAGCGGCACCAACATAACAATTAAACCACACAAATGTGCACTTTGCTAAAGAACTTCTTCGCCGAATTAAAGATAGTCGAAAAACAACTGAAACTTTCAACCGACGAACCGTGCCTTAAAGAGCGGCAAAGAACACTAAAACAAGAGGGTTATCACTGAGTGTATGCGAAGTTCATTCGCCAAAGGCGTCTTCAGTTCAAAGAAGGCAAGAAAGCCGGCACTCCAAGATCAGCCGATGAATAAAAATGCGATAAAATCTTCATCCAGGCCACAGAAAAAGAAGCTCCTCTATACCTCACTTCGCTGTTTTAGAAGGAACTTTGTGACAATGTCGAGAATTTTCGACAGAATCCTACTTCAATTAGCTTCAAAGTTCGTGATTCATTTTGCTGCGTTTCAGATAACAAATGCTAATTAGCAAAACACACCGGCGGTTTGGAATATTAGCTTGATTCTCACTGCTAGTCCTGCACAAGTTTAATTAGGTTCTTCGTAAGAGATTATCCATGATACCAGATCGTTGACTGATTCCTTCTCAGAAAGAGCAGAAGATGTTCGTTTTTTGGCCGGGTTTTGAACTCGCCTTTTTACTAGTAGCTTTGTTTTTAGAAGTTCTCGCACTTGAAGTTTTGATATAAATAATAATACCTGGAGTTAATTGCTTTTTTGTTTTGTTTTTAATGTTTTCAATCATTGTTCTTCCTCGCTTGATGAAGTACTGAAGTCGGCAAACGACGAAACTGATCTGAAATTTCACTAGATTCTGATTCTTTTATTAGAATCCTTGGAACTACACGGTACGCTTTCGGCCGACATTGAAAGCAAAGCTAGCAGTGTTGAATCTGACGTCAAATTCCTATTGTGTAAGACGCGACATGATTGGTTAATCGCGTGGAATTTTTAATGAGTGTTCTATTTTTAGCCCAATTTGTGCATTTGATGTCACACCACAGGTAGCCCAAGCTCAGTATCAGTGGCGTAAATACAGTAAATGTATAGGCTTTCTTGTTCTGGTGTACTTGAATAAATAAATAAAAAATCGTTTGCCTTTATTTGCCTTGTACTTGTTCCATGTGTTGTCCTTTGCCTCTGTAGGAATTTCTAGGCCATTCCGCTTGAAATTGAGAGAGTTACGGCGGTTTAAAAAAAAATTCCCTAACAGTAAGAAAATATAGAAGGTAGGTCACTCATGGCCGCCAGCGAACTCACATGGTCCTACTCAAATGCTCGTAAATCTCTCGAAACTAGACATAACGCCAAATTTCTTTCGGTAAACTGTAGTCCGCGGGTGTAGTCCAATACAAGTCCGATAAATCACACTGCCATTCCCTTCTCTTACTCATCGCTATCTGCATCCAAGAGCAAGGTTTTTGTGACTTTCATCGGCAACATGAACCTCTGTACCTTCAAGTCTGACACGGATTTTGAACGGCCGTACAAAAAATGCACACACCGGGGAGGGACAGAGGTACATTTGACACTTGAATAACATTTCCGTACCCTCCCGTGAGAATTGCAACCATATCTTGTCAGAGATTTATATAACAAAATCTTTTCTTCGAATTAACCGTGTTGATTTTCAATACCCCATTTGGAATTTGCTCCAAAGGCCTTTTCCTTGAAATCAGAAGCATTAATTTGACAGAAGAAATACTGTAATCTATATGATAGAACGAAATTTTATTCAAGTGTCAACTTGATTAGATTCTTATATACTGCATTATATACTGCACGTTCGTATTGCACGTTCGTATTTTGAACGAGCTTCACGCTCTGGACGACACGTGTTGAAATAAACTATTGTATTGAATTGTACCTCTGTCCCTCCCCGGTGTGTGCATTTTTTGTACGGCCGTTCAAAATCCGTGTCAGACTTGAAGGTACAGAGGTTCATGTTGCCGATGAAAGTCACAAAAACCTTGCTCTTGGATGCAGATAGCGATGAGTAAGAGAAGGGAATGGCAGTGTGATTTATCGGACTTGAATTGGACTACAGTTTACCGAAAGAAATTTAGCGTTATGTCTAGTTTCGAGAGATTTGCGAGCATTTGAGTGGGACCATGTGAGTTCGCTGGCGGCCATGAGTGACCTACCTTCTATGTTTTCTTACTGTTAGGGAAATTTTTTTTAAACCGCCGTAACTCTCTCAATTTCAAGCGGAATAGCCTAGAAATTCCTACAGAGGTAAAGGACAACACAAGGAACAAGTACGAGTCGAATAAAGGCAAACGATTATTTATTTATTTATTCAAGTACACCAGAACAAGAAAGCCTATTTACTGTATTTACGCCACTGATACTGAGCTTGGGCTACCTGTGGTCACACAAACGTATTATAGGAGAGGAAGGCTCCTAGTAATGGGCTCCTGTTCTAATATAATCTTGCATGTGAACCTTCCTGTCTTCCGGTTTCCCAGAGCCAGCGACGAACCAAATGAGGAGTGGGCTCTGGGTACGAGAATGTGGGAAACCCTGAAATTTTAGCGAATTTCATTGGCTGTTGAAATCAACAATGAATGATCGTATTTGATTGGTCCATGAGATAAACAAAGATTCAAACTTGCAAAGCGAACGAAGCGAATGACAGCGATGGTTGTAGTAATTTCATACAATATTATTTTCAAAAACTATCAGTACCTTTTTTGAATCATAAATCAATGGAAATGAGTGACTCATTGACTGTGTAGACATAAGTCGTAAAGAGAGATCTAACAATACATAAATTATAAAAGTAAAGTAACGGCTACAGACACAATCGATCGTACTCGCTTTGAGTATTCAAAGGAATATTTTTATAATTCAAGAGAAACAATAACAAAGCGGAAGACAGGAAGGTTCACATGCAAGATTATATTAGAACATGTATTTATCGTCCAGCCTTTATCGCAACAGAGCCAGAGAAGAACCGGTGATGAACGTCGAAGGGATTTTAAACGGCTACACGAAGATAAATGTACAAACTTGTGTACTTGTTACATTGTTTGAATATTCAAACCAACGTGAACACTACGTAGCCAGTAGACTCTTCCACAGTACCCGCTCTCAGCGGTCTTTAGTATGAGCATGCGCTCTGACGACTTGGTCGTCAAAATTTGACGATCAAGCAACAGGGTTTCCCAGAGCCAGCGACGAACCAAATGAGGAGTGGGCTCTGGGTACGAGAATGGGTTTCCCAGAGCCCACGACCAACCCAATGACGAGTGGGCACTGGGTACGAGAATGCCTGTTCACAGGCTTAGACCATTCCCATGCTCCAATCGCAATGGACACGTTACCGGTCACTTTCAATGGCACTGCAATATATCAATTACTTGACACTGTCCTGCCTTGTTAACGATCTGGTTGTGCAGGAAAATGGAAAAACAAGATGAGTAAAAGTGTCACAAAACCGCCTAAAATTACACAGAAAACAAATACTATTTTGTCCATTTTCCTGCACAGCTGATAAAAACGTGTGCAGTTTTGATAACATTTGTTGAAACCTTTGTTTTTCAGTTAAATTCACTGCAATAGATGTCCCTTCTTCATCAGGCAAACTGTCCGCGTTTACACTACCCAGTACCACTCCCAACAAAATGTACGCCATCAAAGGTCAAGGACTAGATCAAGACGTCATAGTTCAGGTCAGTCAGCCAGGCACAGGCAACCCAACAATCAGAGCGGATTTCGAGTCATAACAAAACACTCTGCTGGCAAATCATGAATTAATTCGACATATTATTATTATTATTATTATTATTAACGATATAGAAGAGACAGAATTCAAGCCGGCAGCGGTTATAGATGGGTCACTGAAACCGAATTATTGTGGAAATGATTGAATATGATGACTACCTAACAACAATAGCAATGTTTATGAACAATTACGTTACACAGTTTGTTCCGAATGGTGGAGGCTAAAAGGGATGCCTCAAAAGGACCTCATTAAATATTCAATTTCACGACGTTACGGATAATGTACGACAATCCCCCGAGCTCATTTCCCGAAGAATCAAATTCAATATGGCGGAACACATGGTGAACTCAAAATGCACAATCGCTGGCTCTGAGTGTACTGAAAGTTGGTTTTATTTATTATGATGGGGTGATGAGTATCATCGATTATCACTGTATGATAATTTTTATCGGAGAATATTTGTTATCAATGTTCAGAATCACGTATAGGGAGGGTCACAACCTACGATTTCAATCGTATTGATTCCTCTCCAGTAAACTCTATACTATCCATGTCTACACAAGAAAAAAACAACTTTTCCTCAACTGAAAAAGTTCGCCCTTGTGTCAGTTCCCAAACAATTGCCTCCAAAAGGGATTTTTTTAAACGGAAACTCTTCAAAGACCCTGCTCGTACACCGTGTCTAGACAGCGTGCGGTATTGTTTTTGTGTCAATTTCTCAACTTGGCAATTACAAAGAGCATTTCATTTCGATTTTTCTCGGTAGTAAATAAAAATCATGCCATGACATCCTGAGAGACAAATAAATGTGGCACTCAGTACGTCGTGGCACCCTGAAGGCTGAACCTAAAAGTAACTTTTACGTCTTACTGCAATTTCACGCCAAAACGGATCTTGCAAGTCACCTGCAGAACACTGACAGCCGATTCAAGTATACCTCACCAGGGATACAGGCCGGGACGAGCTCATTCGGTATCTGCGCTCTTATGATGTTCTTCAACACTTTTCGGTTGCTCGCTTAAAGCTGAAAATGCCGCCCAGGAACGCGCCTGTAATATCTCTTTTGTTTACCAAAATATTTGCTATAAAACTGAGAAAATCGAGTCGTTGTGATGGTTTCGAACTGCATTAGAGCTTGATATGTTTCTTCTATAGCCAAACTAGTGAGTCGTTCAATTTTTCAAGTAGTCCATAGCGAATCCATGAGCACAGGGATTTAGTTATTTTAAAATTTAAAATATTCCTGCTCTTTCCCGCATTATTATTACCAAAACATTAACGTCCCTGGCTCAATATAATGCAGTTCTCGAAATTCCCGTCGATCAGTCGATAAAAAAAACGAAACCCGAGAACTCTTTCGGAGAACGTCGACTGACGTCATGGAAATGAATATTTAATAAGGTCCTTTTGAGGCATCCCTTTTAGCCTCCACCGTTCCGAATGTGCCGTTTAGTTAGCCTGGCATTCCTGTGGTTGTTTAGCGTTCATAGTCTTTCTACTCTTAATTTCCCTTCCGAAATCGATCCTTGACCGAGAGAGGAATGCGAAGCATGGCTCACAAAGAGCTAAGACGACTGTGTTTTGGATATTATAGGAGATTGGGTTGGGTTATATGCAGCCAGCTATAGCTAAGACGACTGTGTTTTGGATATTATAGGAGATTGGGTTGGGTTATATGCAGCCAGCTATAGACTGTGTTTTGGATATTATAGGAGATTATTGGGTTGGGTTATATGCAGCCAGCTATAGCTAAGACGACTGTGTTTTGGATATTATAGGAGATTGGGTTGGGTTATATGCAGCCAGCTATAGCTAAGACGACTGTGTTTTGGATATTATAGGAGATTGGGTTGGGCTATATGCAGCCAGCTATAGCTAAGACGATTGTGTTTTGGATATTATAGGAGATTGGGTTGGGTTATATGCAGCCAGCTATAGCTAAGACGACTGTGTTTTGGAGATTATAGGAGATTGGGTTGGGTTATATGCAGCCAGCTATAGCTAAGACGACTGTGTTTTGGAGATTATAGGAGATTGGGTTGGGTTATATGCAGCCAGCTATAGCTAAGACGACTGTGTTTTGGATATTATCAGGAGATTGGGCTGGCGGGTTATATGCAGCCAGATATAGCTAAGACGACTGTGTTTTGGATATTACAGGAGATTGGGTTGGCTTATATGCAGCCAGCTATAGCTAAGACGACAGTGTGTTTTGGATATTATAGGAGATTGGGTTGGCTTATATGCAGCCAGCTATAGCTAAGACGACTGTGTTTTGGATATTATAGGAGATTGGGTTGGGTTATATGCAGCCAGCTATAGCTAAGACGACTGTGTTTTGGATATTATAGAAGATTGGGTTGGGTTATATGCAGCCAGCTATAGCTAAGAAGACTGTGTTTTGGATCATTATAGGAGATTGGGTTGGGTTATATACAGCCAGCTATAGCTAAGACGACTGTGTTTTGGATATTATAGGAGATTATTGGGTTGGGTTATATGCAGCCAGCTATAGCTAAGACGACTGTGTTTTGGATATTATAGGAGATTGGGTTGGGTTATATGCAGCCAGCTATAGCTAAGACGACTGTGTTTTGGATATTATAGGAGATTGGGTTGGGCTATATGCAGCCAGCTATAGCTAAGACGACTGTGTTTTGGATATTATAGAAGATTGGGTTGGGCTATATGCAGCCAGCTATAGCTAAGACGACTGTGTTTTGGATATTATAGAAGATTGGGTTGGGTTATATGCAGCCAGCTATAGCTAAGACGACTGTGTTTTGGATATTATAGGAGCCTTGGGTTGGGTTATATGCAGCCAGCTATAGCTAAGACGACAGTGTGTTTTGGATATTATAGGAGATTGGGTTGGGTTATATGCAGCCAGCTATAGCTAAGACGACTGTGTTTTGGATATTATAGGAGATTGGGTTGGGTTATATGCAGCCAGCTATAGACTGTGTTTTGGATATTATAGGAGATTATTGGGTTGGGTTATATGCAGCCAGCTATAGCTAAGACGACTGTGTTTTGGATATTATAGGAGATTGGGTTGGGTTATATGCAGCCAGCTATAGCTAAGACGACTGTGTTTTGGATATTATAGGAGATTGGGTTGGGCTATATGCAGCCAGCTATAGCTAAGACGATTGTGTTTTGGAGTATTATAGGAGATTGGGTTGGGTTATATGCAGCCAGCTATAGCTAAGACGACTGTGTTTTGGAGATTATAGGAGATTGGGTTGGGTTATATGCAGCCAGCTATAGCTAAGACGACTGTGTTTTGGATATTATAGGAGATTGGGTTGGGTTCAGTATATGCAGCCAGCTATAGCTAAGACGACTGTGTTTTGGATATTATCAGGAGATTGGGCTGGCGGGTTATATGCAGCCAGATATAGCTAAGACGACTGTGTTTTGGTATTACAGGAGATTGGGTTGGCTTATATGCAGCCAGCTATAGCTAAGACGACAGTGTGTTTTGGATATTATAGGAGATTGGGTTGGCTTATATGCAGCCAGCTATAGCTAAGACGACTGTGTTTTGGATATTATAGGAGATTGGGTTGGGTTATATGCAGCCAGCTATAGCTAAGACGACTGTGTTTTGGATATTATAGAAGATTGGGTTGGGTTATATGCAGCCAGCTATAGCTAAGAAGACTGTGTTTTGGATCATTATAGGAGATTGGGTTGGGTTATATACAGCCAGCTATAGCTAAGACGACTGTGTTTTGGATATTATAGGAGATTATTGGGTTGGGTTATATGCAGCCAGCTATAGCTAAGACGACTGTGTTTTGGATATTATAGGAGATTGGGTTGGGTTATATGCAGCCAGCTATAGCTAAGACGACTGTGTTTTGGATATTATAGGAGATTGGGTTGGGCTATATGCAGCCAGCTATAGCTAAGACGACTGTGTTTTGGATATTATAGAAGATTGGGTTGGGCTATATGCAGCCAGCTATAGCTAAGACGACTGTGTTTTGGATATTATAGAAGATTGGGTTGGGTTATATGCAGCCAGCTATAGCTAAGACGACTGTGTTTTGGATATTATAGGAGCCTTGGGTTGGGTTATATGCAGCCAGCTATAGCTAAGACGACAGTGTGTTTTGGATATTATAGGAGATTGGGTTGGGTTATATGCAGCCAGCTATAGCTAAGACGACTGTGTTTTGGATATTATAGGAGATTGATGTCACTGATCCACCTACAGCACCTGAGGACTGCAAATTTGAGCCTGAACAATATTTCAGTTATGCTCTGTTTCGATGGAATGATGTAGTAGGAGGTCGTAACGATTTATACCTCGCCGCGTATGAAGACGGGACAGTTCAGGTTGCCACTGGTGGCAAATCAGGATATCCTAAGCCAACTACACTTTTTATCACAACAGAAATATTCTAGAAATCTATGAAATCTCTATGAGTATAGCTTGATGGAACTACCTATAGAGGTTTCCGCCATGATAGTTTGTATGTGACTGTCCACTTATCGATATAACTGAGATATGTTGCCATAACCTTGTAAAGTAGAGGCAGTATTTGGATCGACTCGGTGTACTTGATGACAAAATGTATAATCAATAAAAGGACACAAACTAGATGTCAATTTGTTTTTCACAACAACAAAAATGGAGAAAATGCTTTTCAACTTTTTCTAAGAGAAAATATATATTACACAGAAGTCCTACACGTCATTTATGACGTGTCTCTCCTTTTGCCGTGATGATAAAAATTAACCAATCCGGTACAAGTTATTGCAAATATTTCCTGAACCACTGGATCCTATTATCTTCTACCCTGGTTCCAGAGGCTTTGTCAAACTGATACGATGTTTGTGGCGGCAAAGCCTCTGGAACCAGGGTAATTATCTTCGTTCTTCTTGATCTTCTGCTCCGCTTTGCATGTCGTCTGCATGCAGAAGGTGAACTCAAGGAATGCATGAGACAACTCTAGGTAGTGGTTCATGTATGGCTTTACTGTTCTCTCTAATTCTTTCTTTTTAATGTGGATATGCCTACAGCATTAATATAGCTTTAGATTTTAGTGGGGTTCGGAACCAAGATGAACATCTGTGATATAAAAAAAATCCCAGCATCAATCCGACGGGACTGCGTGGTCAAGAAATTTCCATAACAGTAACCGTCACAAAATTGGGTAACCGCTTAGTAGTACGCCGGGGGCCACGGAGTACAACCTAGTATCCGACTGTACATGTTCCCTCCCTCCGTTTGACTGCGAAGCTGATTGTGTGCTACCAGTGGATAGCGCGGATGAGGCCGAAGTCTTCGTCCTATTATATGTAATGTATGGTGACTGAGCATTACGCCTAGGTGTATGGGCCATTTGCTTTGCTTTGCTTTGCTTGGCTTGGCTTTGCTTGGCTTTGCTTGGCTTGGCTTGGCTTGGCTTGGCTTGGCTTGGCTTGGCTTGGCTTGGCTTGGCTTGGCTTGGCTTGGCTTGGCTTGGCTTGGCTTGGCTTGGCTTGGCTTGGCTTGGCTTGGCTTGGCTTGGCTTGGCTTGGCTTGGCTTGGCTTGGCTTGGCTTGGCTTGGCTTGGCTTGGCTTGGCTTGGCTTGGCTTGGCTTGGCTTGGCTTGGCTTGGCTTGGCTTGGCTTGGCTTGGCTTGGCTTGGCTTGGCTTGGCTTGGCTTGGCTTGGCTTGGCTTGGCTTGGCTTGGCTTGGCTTGGCTTGGCTTGGCTTGGCTTGGCTTGGCTTGGCTTGGCTTGGCTTGGCTTGGCTTGGCTTGGCTTGGCTTGGCTTGGCTTGGCTTGGCTTGGCTTGGCTTGGCTTGGCTTGGCTTGGCTTGGCTTGGCTTGGCTTGGCTTGGCTGGCTTGGCTTGGCTTGGCTTGGCTTGGCTTGGGGCTTGGCTTGGCTTGGGCTTGGCTTGGCTTGGCTTGGCTTGGCTTGGCTTGGCTTGGCTTGGCTTGGCTTGGCTTGGCTTGGCTTGGCTTGGCTTGGCTTGGCTTGGCTTGGCTTGGCTTGGCTTGGCTTGGCTTGGCTTGGCTTGGCTTGGCTTGGCTTGGCTTGGCTTGGCTTGGCTTGGCTTGGCTTGGCTTGGCTTGGCTTGGCTTGGCTTGGCTTGGCTTGGCTTGGCTTGGCTTGGCTTGGCTTGGCTTGGCTTGGCTTGGCTTGGCTTGGCTTGGCTTGGCTTGGCTTGGCTTGGCTTGGCTTGGCTTGGCTTGGCTTGGCTTGGCTTGGCTTGGCTTGGCTTGGCTTGGCTTAACATTTCCTAAGTAGCGGGTTCGAGTCCCAATCCTGTCACCGCATTTTGGCCCATTTCTGGTCATTCTACGTAGATAAGTCAAATCATCACTGTGGGTCAGTTGTGTAGTTGGATTGTTTGTGGCTCGGACAACCTGGTAATGAAGATGGTTCCGCCCGAACAGTCACACCCAGCTCATGTCATATTGAAACTGAAAGTACGAGTGTCACGGTAGCACGGAGAACCAAATTGCATTGTTTGTACATCGCAGTCAGCAATGGGTAGGTTAATTGAATGAAACTACTATTAAAGCTGTACATGACTATAGCCAGTTTACAAATATGCTACAACTGAGGTTGTACTGATGCCATATATCTACATATCCATCCACATGCACGTTACGCTACGCTGTTCGGGGCGCTGTTCACTCAAGTTCGGAATAAAGATCGAATACAGTTGTGACAGGTTTTGTTCGATCTCGATGATCGACTGCTGAAACTAAACGTAAAACAGTTACAACGAGTAGGAAGTACGGCACGGTATACACTGGGTATATAGACTATATAGCTATGATATGTATTCAGTCCCTGCCAATTCCCTGGTCAATCGTACGGGAATCGTACTCGTTTCGAGTAGTGTCGTTTCTTAACAATGTCTTAACTCATTTTCTATGTGCATAAAGTATCAAACTTCCAATTGAATGTCCTTGTCAATCTTCGACAAGCTAGGCTACCTTTCGAGCCGGAAGTCAACACATTCTCGTTCCCAGAGCTCCTCGGTTGCGAAACCGAGGAGCTCTGGGATCAAGAATGAAGTCAACATTTCTATTGAATGTTTTAGATTTTTACGCATGGCTAAATATTACCCGGAAACACAGACAAATAACATTGAATGATGACAGTAACTATTGAGGCCCCGTCTATACTCGGTTTTTGCAAAATATCGCGATTTGTCAGTGGCTCGCAGATAATTATTTGCTTCTGCCTTCGGCTTCGGCAAATAATTATTCTGTTCGCCACTGACAAATCACGATATTATTATTATTCGATTATTATTTATATGTATTTTTTAGAAATGGTGCTATATAAATAAAGTATTATTATAAAAGATGCATCGATAAGGCAAATCATCACTGTGGGTTTTATAGTCGGATAGGTTAAACAATAGAGTGCAAACCATAGAGTGCAAATTAGAAAAGCTTGAAAACTAAATAACTAATTAGTACTAAATAGCACTAATGAAACAATAGAAAACAATAGAAATAGCACTATTTAGTACTATTTAAAGTTAGTACTATTTCAAGCTTTCTAAATTGCACTCTATGTCCGTGAAATAGTACTATTACTAAATAGTACTAAATAGTGCTATTTCTATTGTTTTCTATTGTTTCATCAGTGCTATTTAGTACTAATTAGTTAGTACTGTTTCACGGACATAGTCTAGAGTGCAATTTAGAAAAGCGTGAAATAGTACTAATTTAAATAGTACTAAATAGTGCTATTTCTATTGTTTTCTATTGTTTCATTAGTGCTATTTAGTACTAATTAGTTATTTAGTTTTCAAGCTTTTCTAAATTGCACTCTATGGTTTGTACTCTACTAGATTTACGTATTTAGTATATTGTCTGTGGCTCGGACAACCTGGTAATGAAGATGGTTCCGCCCGAACAGTCACACCCAGCTCATGTCATATTGCCAGTACGAGTGTCACGGCAGCACGGAGAACCAAGTTGCATTGTTTGTATGTCAGCAATGGGTAGGTTAATAATTGAACAGCAATGGGTAGGTTAATTGAATGAAGCTACTAATAAGCTGAACATTGCTATAACCAGTTTACAAATACAGTATGTTACAACTGATCTGAATCAGAATTGGCCGGGTTGTAAACTGTATGACATGACTCATCGAACACGTTGACATCATGTCCATATCATTTACGCTTTCACTTTTCAAGTTATATGAATTAAGGATCGAATACAGTCGTGGCAACTTTTGTTCGATCTCGACGATCGACTAAACTAAACGTAAAACAGCTACAACTATCAAGTAGGAAGTATATATATTTGGATGAAAGCCAAGGCACGGTAGTCTATAGTATGTACTTCCCTTATTAGGGTACGTTCGATTGAACTTATTACTCGGGCCCTTCCGAAGGAAGCCCGAGTTATAAAATGGACTTTCTTGTATATTTTTATTTTTTTTGGTAGTACACAGAATGCGAAGTATGTGATCGTATCGGTCAGGAATGTCTGTATCAGGGTTTCGATTGGCTGAAAACGGGGGCGATGATATCCAAACGCCTAATGAAGTAATTCTATGCTCAAACGGGTCAAATCGTTTCCGACTAAAGTTTATTTTATTCCACGTTTGACAAATTCAGTCTGACAATAAAATGAAACACATTCAGTTTCTGAGAGCCCTCACGCCGTGGTTTCAAAACCCGTTTAAAAGGTATCTGACTAGTAAAATGAAACACATTTCTGAGAAGTATAATGATTGAAGTTTATTTTATTCGGCCACGTTTGAAACATTCAGAAGGAAAAGGAATCGTAAAAATCGTACTTCAAAACTTCATCAAAGCAAATAGGCCGTCATCAACGCCACGGACTAAGCAAGTTCAATGTACGAAATTCGGGCGGTTAACTCCGAGTCGAACGTATAACACTTTTATGTTTCCAACTTGAAGGAAAGAAACGCTCCTCTCACATATGTCACACACGCTGTGATTAAAGATTAAAGCCCATACTAGTTACTCGCTAGTTTAAATTCTCTCTTTTTCTTCGCGATAAATACGCTAAAGTTACACCATACCAGAAGTGCATAATAGACACAGGAGATACATACAGTACAACAGAGGAACCTAGCTACACGAATATATCATCGGAGAAATAGGCCAGTGTTTTTCACGCGGATAAACATGATAAAATCCGTATTCTTTTCAGTACGATTACAGTTGCATGATCCTTGACGTCTGAGTCATACATCTATTACGCGACCTAATTTTAGAACCGCCACGCAGCGCTATTTAAAGTAGAATTTTTACGCTCAAAACAGGCAAAAAATACAATCGAAATCAAAACGTCCTTAGATTTTAGGGATCTATTACAGAAGAAGACTCAGTGACGAGGGAGACTATTTGTGTCGGTGAGCATAGATAAAGATCTCCGACTCTTCAAGGTACGCTGTGGCACGTCTTTAAACGTATTTGAGGTCACTTGAGGTCACATCTTAAATCTAACAGAAGCAGCTTTTGATTTTTAATCGATAATTCCTTTCTGATTTCGAGATAAATCGAACAAGATCTTTCAATGTATAGGCAGAGACAGCAGATTGATCGAGCTTTGTCACATCATACCGTAGTCGGAATCAACTGGATGTTTAAAATATACGAAGTTCGATTTTCCTCTGCGATAACGAAGAAACCAAAGACGTTATCAGAACCGTCTGACCATGAATATGAACCTCAACTGGACGTTCCAAGTACGTGCTACGGAAGTACGATTCGGAGATTTTTATCTATGCTCACCGACACATATATACATAGTCTCCCTCGTCACGCAACTGTTAGTCATTGTCAGGTCTCTCCTCACGCAACTGACATTGTCCTTGTCATAAGCCCGAGTGTACGCTCATTGAGCGTCTTGTTCCAGAATAGGAATAGACGAAACAATTCCTAAGTCGCTGTCACGCAGCAGCTACTGTCCACTGTAAAATGAAACAATTCCTTGTTGTATTATAATAAAGTTACAAGGAACAGTTTAGAATTCTAAATGTGCTAAAATAAAAGCATCCAAGCATTCCTATTCTGGAATAGAGTCAATCGAACGCACCCTTAGTTTATAGTCAGTCAGGGGCGGGGTCAGGGGTCAGTCAATGTAGCTCAAGTCACGGTTGATACTGTTCAATATCAATCGTACTCGTTGCGAAATATCGAAATATTTCATATCTCGTTTTCTGTGTGCATATAAAAGCCGATCAAATAACCGGCTTCTAATTGAATATAACTTTAAACAAATTAAACATCATTGTCAATTCTTGACATGCTAGGAGGGGAGGGGGGAGAAAGGAGAGGGGACGGGGAAGAAGGAGGGGGGAGTGTTTGAGGAAGGAGGAGGGGGAAGGGGACGGCGAATGGGAGAATGTTCGAGCCAAGTATCAACACGTAAGTTGTTATATAGCTGTGATTTTCGGGGTTGCAGCGCTGATGATATGTTCAAATAAAGTGGACGATGGTTTGTTGTCTTTATTCACATCAATTGCAACCTTTTCTAATAGCTGACATTAGGTATTAATGCAATTATTTTCATTACTCTTAAATACCATTATAGAGAAAACAATTGCTGCAAATTGGAGCAAATCCACCGGGGACTAATTCGCCCCGGGGAGGGCAACTTTTTTGGGGGGTTGGACCAAATCCCCGTGAAACCGGCACTAGTGTAGAATGGTTTTGCTTACACAAATAACAGTTTTAATTCCATTTTTTAAGATGACGTCCTCCCTTCACAAGATTCGTATTTTGCTATTGTTGTTTTTATTCCTATAGTCCTGATCCAGCGACGTATATATTGGATACATTTTCAGATTGTTCGTGTTCAATGATCAAGGTCTACGTAACTTACGAGCCTACACAAACTGAACGCCTATTGATGCTTCCAAGTGGTAGCAAACTACTCCATTTAACCGACGAGTTTTTGGTATTGTTCAATGACGTCATACCTCATGGGACATCGCCATTGGTCTATAAGTTCAAGTGGTTTGATGGTGAAGCGTTCGTCGATTTGCCAAAGAACCAGACACTGAAAGATAAGGATAAGGTGCATGCGTTCTTGGGCCTGCAGGTTTGTATTGACCCTATAATTATAATAATTATAATGTATTCAGGTTATTCGTAAATGCATAGGTCTGTGTCAAGTCGGTACCTTCTGTCAGCAAATAAACAGCAAACAAAATTTGCTTTGCAAATTTTAAGTTTTGCGAAGCTTCTGAGGCATCACAAATTAACCGCAAAATGACTTGGTACCTCTTAGGGGTGAATATTATATCATGCCACGCCCACTTAGAAGAAGCTCAGGTCAGTTTAGGGGTCATTTTCAAACTGATTTCCTGCGAGCATCTCCACCACTTTATATATGAGAGTCCACCCCCCCCCCCCCCCCCCCCCCCCCCCCCCCCTCCCCCTCCCCCCGGTGCTGTAGGTCGATCAACCGATTGACGGGGAGACGCCTCAAAAGAAATCAATTGCAAATAAAATTTGTTTATGTCATAATTTCAGGTGTGTTGCCTGAACTGAAGCTTTTGTATCAAAGGCGGGTTTCTTTTATTTGTTTGTAATGTCGTGATCACCACAAGGGAAAAAGAAGAAAACCGTCGAGCGACGTAACGCGAGATGAGGTTCAGTTTGGCTGCCAGGATACGCGCGAATGGGTGCATGTATTTGATAGTTGATTTCACGATAAGCTAAAGACATCATTTCGTTTCAGGTAACTTCTCAACCAGTTCTTCCTCACCCCATTGACAATAACGTTCCATACCAAATATGGTCGTTGATCAGCCAACAAAGCTATTCCCTGATGAAAAAATCACTTACCAATACAGATATAAAGTGTGACGGGAATACCAAGCATGATGAGAAGTTGAGTAAGTGACTATTTAATTGTTCACATATTTATGGAGACCAGATTCTTCCAGCTGACTCAGACCTCCGAACAGCACTTTCCTCACAGCCCCGGCTAAGTAAGCCGGGCTGCTTTTTATAACAATTCTAGCTGTCTACTTGAAACTAATCGTTGTTGAAACTAATCGTTGATATACCATTTTGTCCATTTTCCTGCACAGCTGATAAAAACGTGTGCAGTTTTGATAACATTTGTTGAAACCTTTGTTTTTCAGTTAAATTCACTGCAATAGATGTCTCTTCTTCATCAACCAAACTGTTTGCGTTTACACTACCCAGTACCACTCCCAACAAAATGTACGCCATCAAAGGTCAAGGACTAGATCAAGACGTCATAGTTCAGGTCAGTCAGCCAGGCACAGGCAACCCAACAATCAGAGCGAATTTCGAGTCATAACAAAACACTATGCTGGCAAATCATGAATTAATTCGACATATTATTAACGATATAGAAGAGACAGAATTCAAGCCGGCAGCGGTTATAGATGGGTCACTGAAACCGAATTATTGTGGAAATGATTGAATATGACTGACTACCTAACAACAATAGCACAATGTTTATGAACAATTACGTGTTACACAGTTTGTTCAGTACATGTGTTTAGTTAGCCTGGCATTCCTGTGGTTGTTTAGCGTTCATAGTCTTAATTTCTACTCTTAATTTCCCTTCCGAAATCGATCCTTGACCGAGAGAGGAATGCGAAGCATGGCTCACAAAGAGCTAAGACGACTGTGTTTTGGATATTATAGGAGATTGGGTTGGGTTATATGCAGCCAGCTATAGCTAAGACGACTGTGTTTTGGATATTATAGGAGATTGGGTTGGGTTATATGCAGCCAGCTATAGACTGTGTTTTGGATATTATAGGAGATTATTGGGTTGGGTTATATGCAGCCAGCTATAGCTAAGACGACTGTGTTTTGGATATTATAGGAGATTGGGTTGGGTTATATGCAGCCAGCTATAGCTAAGACGACTGTGTTTTGGATATTATAGGAGATTGGGTTGGGATATATGCAGCCAGCTATAGCTAAGACGACTGTGTTTTGGATATTATAGGAGATTGGGTTGGGTTATATGCAGCCAGCTATAGCTAAGACGACTGTGTTTTGGATATTATAGGAGATTGGGTTGGGTTATATATGCAGCCAGCTATAGCTAAGACGACTGTGTTTTGGATATTATAGGAGATTGGGTTGGGATATATGCAGCCAGTTATAGCTAAGACGACTGTGTTTTGGATATTATAGGAGATTGGGTTGGGTTACATGCAGCCAGCTATAGCTAAGACGACTGTGTTTTGGATATTATAGGAGATTGGGTTGGGTTATATGCAGCCAGCTATAGCTAAGACGACTGTGTTTTGGATATTATAGGAGATTGGGTTGGGTTATATGCAGCCAGCTATAGCTAAGACGACTGTGTTTTGGATATTATAGGAGATTGGGTTGGGCTATATGCAGCCAGCTATAGCTAAGACGACTGTGTTTTGGATATTATAGGAGATTGGGTTGGGTTATATGCAGCCAGCTATAGCTAAGACGACTGTTTTGGAGATTATAGGAGATTGGGTTGGGTTATATGCAGCCAGCTAGGGACTGTGTTTTGGATATTATAGGAGATTGGGTTGGGTTATATGCAGCCAGCTATAGCTAAGACGACTGTGTTTTGGAGATTATAGGAGATTGGGTTGGGTTATATGCAGCCAGCTATAGACTGTGTTTTGGATATTATAGGAGATTATTGGGTTGGGTTATATGCAGCCAGCTATAGCTAAGACGACTGTGTTTTGGAGATTATAGGAGATTGGGTTGGGTTATATGCAGCCAGCTATAGCTAAGATGACTGTCTTTTGGATATTATAGGAGATTGGGTTGGGTTATATGCAGCCAGCTATAGACTGTGTTTTGGATATTATAGGAGATTATTGGGTTGGGTTATATGCAGCCAGCTATAGACTGTGTTTTGGATATTATAGGAGATTGGGTTGGGTTATATGCAGCCAGCTATAGCTAAGACGACTGTGTTTTGGATATTATAGGAGATTGGGTTGGGTTATATGCAGCCAGCTATAGCTAAGACGACTGTGTTTTGGATATTATAGGAGATTGGGTTGGGTTATATGCAGCCAGCTAGGGACTGTGTTTTGGATATTATAGGAGATTGGGTTGGGTTATATGCAGCCAGCTATAGCTAAGACGACTGTGTTTTGAAGATTATAGGAGATTGGGTTGGGTTATATGCAGCCAGCTATAGCTAAGACGACTGTGTTTTGGATATTATAGGAGATTGGGTTGGGTTACATGCAGCGGCCAGCTATAGCTAAGACGACTGTGTTTTGGATATTATAGGAGATTGGGTTGGGTTACATGCAGCCAGCTATAGCTAAGACGACTGTGTTTTGGATATTATAGGAGATTGGGTTGGGTTACATGCAGCCAGCTATAGCTAAGACGACTGTGTTTTGGATATTATAGGAGATTGGGTTGGGTTATATGCAGCCAGCTATAGCTAAGACATCTGTGTTTTGGATATTATAGGAGATTGGGTTGGGATATATGCAGCCAGCTATAGCTAAGACGACTGTGTTTTGGATATTATAGGAGATTGGGTTGGGCTATATGCAGCCAGCTATAGCTAAGACGACTGTGTTTTGGATATTATAGGAGATTGGGTTGGGTTATATGCAGCCAGCTATAGCTAAGACGACTGTTTTGGAGATTATAGGAGATTGGGTTGGGTTATATGATGCAGCCAGCTAGGGACTGTGTTTTGGATATTATAGGAGATTGGGTTGGGTTATATGCAGCCAGCTATAGCTAAGACGACTGTGTTTTGGAGATTATAGGAGATTGGGTTGGGTTATATGCAGCCAGCTTTAGACTGTGTTTTGGATATTATAGGAGATTATTGGGTTGGGTTATATGCAGCCAGCTATAGCTAAGACGACTGTGTTTTGGAGATTATAGGAGATTGGGTTGGGTTATATGCAGCCAGCTATAGCTAAGACGACTGTCTTTTGGATATTATAGGAGATTGGGTTGGGTTATATGCAGCCAGCTATAGACTGTGTTTTGGATATTATAGGAGATTATTGGGTTGGGTTATATGCAGCCAGCTATAGACTGTGTTTTGGATATTATAGGAGATTGGGTTGGGTTATATGCAGCCAGCTATAGCTATAAGACGACTGTGTTTTGGATATTATAGGAGATTGGGTTGGGTTATATGCAGCCAGCTATAGCTAAGACGACTGTGTTTTGGATATTATAGGAGATTGGGTTGGGTTATATGCAGCCAGCTATAGACTGTGTTTTGGATATTATAGGAGATTATTGGGTTGGGTTATATGCAGCCAGCTATAGCTAAGACGACTGTGTTTTGGAGATTATAGGAGATTGGGTTGGGTTATATGCAGCCAGCTATAGCTAAGACGACTGTCTTTTGGATATTATAGGAGATTGGGTTGGGTTATATGCAGCCAGCTATAGACTGTGTTTTGGATATTATAGGAGATTATTGGGTTGGGTTATATGCAGCCAGCTATAGACTGTGTTTTGGATATTATAGGAGATTGGGTTGGGTTATATGCAGCCAGCTATAGCTATAAGACGACTGTGTTTTGGATATTATAGGAGATTGGGTTGGGTTATATGCAGCCAGCTATAGCTAAGACGACTGTGTTTTGGATATTATAGGAGATTGGGTTGGGTTATATGCAGCCAGCTAGGGACTGTGTTTTGGATATTATAGGAGATTGGGTTGGGTTATATGCAGCCAGCTATAGCTAAGACGACTGTGTTTTGAAGATTATAGGAGATTGGGTTGGGTTATATGCAGCCAGCTATAGACTGTGTTTTGGATATTATAGGAGATTATTGGGTTGGGTTATATGCAGCCAGCTATAGCTAAGACGACTGTGTTTTGGAGATTATAGGAGATTGGGTTGGGTTATATGCAGCCAGCTATAGCTAAGACGACTGTCTTTTGGATATTATAGGAGATTGGGTTGGGTTATATGCAGCCAGCTATAGACTGTGTTTTGGATATTATAGGATATTATTGGGTTGGGTTATATGCAGCCAGCTATAGACTGTGTTTTGGATATTATAGGAGATTGGGTTGGGTTATATGCAGCCAGCTATAGCTAAGACGACTGTGTTTTGGAGATTATAGGAGATTGGGTTGGGTTATATGCAGCCAGCTATAGACTGTGTTTTGGATATTATAGGAGATTATTGGGTTGGGTTATATGCAGCCAGCTATAGCTAAGACGACTGTGTTTTGGAGATTATAGGAGATTGGGTTGGGTTATATGCAGCCAGCTATAGCTAAGACGACTGTGTTTTGGATATTATAGGAGATTGGGTTGGGTTATATGCAGCCAGCTATAGCTAAGACGACTGTGTTTTGGATATTATAGGAGATTATTGGGTTGGGTTATATGCAGCCAGCTATAGACTGTGTTTTGGATATTATAGGAGATTGGGTTGGGTTATATGCAGCCAGCTATAGCTAAGACGACTGTGTTTTGGATATTATAGGAGATTGGGTTGGGTTATATGCAGCCAGCTATAGCTAAGACGACTGTGTTTTGGATATTATAGGAGATTGGGTTGGGTTATATGCAGCCAGCTAGGGACTGTGTTTTGGATATTATAGGAGATTATTGGGTTGGGTTATATGCAGCCAGCTATAGCTAAGACGACTGTGTTTTGGAGATTATAGGAGATTGGGTTGGGTTATATGCAGCCAGCTATAGCTAAGACGACTGTCTTTTGGATGTTATAGGAGATTGGGTTGGGTTATATGCAGCCAGCTATAGCTAAGACGACTGTGTTTTGGATATTATAGGAGATTATTGGGTTGGGTTATATGCAGCCAGCTATAGACTGTGTTTTGGATATTATAGGAGATTGGGTTGGGTTATATGCAGCCAGCTATAGCTAAGACGACTGTGTTTTGGATATTATAGGAGATTGGGTTGGGTTATATGCAGCCAGCTATAGCTAAGACGACTGTGTTTTGGATATTATAGGAGATTGGGTTGGGTTATATGCAGCCAGCTAGGGACTGTGTTTTGGATATTATAGGAGATTATTGGGTTGGGTTATATGCAGCCAGCTATAGCTAAGACGACTGTGTTTTGGATATTATAGGAGATTATTGGGTTGGGTTATATGCAGCCAGCTATAGCTAAGACGACTGTGTTTTGGAGATTATAGGAGATTGGGTTGGGTTATATGCAGCCAGCTATAGCTAAGACGACTGTCTTTTGGATATTATAGGAGATTGGGTTGGGTTATATGCAGCCAGCTATAGACTGTGTTTTGGATATTATAGGATATGTGTTTTGGATATTATAGGAGATTGGGTTGGGTTATATGCAGCCAGCTATAGCTAAGACGACTGTGTTTTGGATATTATAGGAGATTGGGTTGGGTTATATGCAGCCAGCTATAGCTAAGACGACTGTGTTTTGGAGATTATAGGAGATTGGGTTGGGATATATGCAGCCAGCTATAGCTAAGACGACTGTGTTTTGGATATTATAGGAGATTGGGTTGGGATATATGCAGCCAGCTATAGCTAAGACGACTGTGTTTTGGATATTATAGGAGATTGGGTTGGGTTATATGCAGCCAGCTATAGCTAAGACGACTGTGTTTTGGATATTATAGGAGATTGGGTTGGGTTATATATGCAGCCAGCTATAGCTAAGACGACTGTGTTTTGGATATTATAGGAGATTATTGGGTTGGGATATATGCAGCCAGCTATAGCTAAGACGACTGTGTTTTGGATATTATAGGAGATTGGGTTGGGTTACATGCAGCCAGCTATAGCTAAGACGACTGTGTTTTGGATATTATAGGAGATTGGGTTGGGCTATATGCAGCCAGCTATAGCTAAGACGACTGTGTTTTGGATATTATAGGAGATTGGGTTGGGTTATATGCAGCCAGCTATAGCTAAGACGACTGTTTTGGAGATTATAGGAGATTGGGTTGGGTTATATGATGCAGCCAGCTAGGGACTGTGTTTTGGATATTATAGGAGATTGGGTTGGGTTATATGCAGCCAGCTATAGCTAAGACGACTGTGTTTTGGAGATTATAGGAGATTGGGTTGGGTTATATGCAGCCAGCTATAGACTGTGTTTTGGATATTATAGGAGATTATTGGGTGGGTTATATGCAGCCAGCTATAGCTAAGACGACTGTGTTTTGGAGATTATAGGAGATTGGGTTGGGTTATATGCAGCCAGCTATAGCTAAGACGACTGTCTTTTGGATATTATAGGAGATTGGGTTGGGTTATATGCAGCCAGCTATAGACTGTGTTTTGGATATTATAGGAGATTATTGGGTTGGGTTATATGCAGCCAGCTATAGACTGTGTTTTGGATATTATAGGAGATTGGGTTGGGTTATATGCAGCCAGCTATAGCTAAGACGACTGTGTTTTGGATATTATAGGAGATTGGGTTGGGTTATATGCAGCCAGCTATAGCTAAGACGACTGTGTTTTGGATATTATAGGAGATTGGGTTGGGTTATATGCAGCCAGCTAGGGACTGTGTTTTGGATATTATAGGAGATTGGGTTGGGTTATATGCAGCCAGCTATAGCTAAGACGACTGTGTTTTGAAGATTATAGGAGATTGGGTTGGGTTATATGCAGCCAGCTATAGACTGTGTTTTGGATATTATAGGAGATTATTGGGTTGGGTTATATGCAGCCAGCTATAGCTAAGACGACTGTGTTTTGGAGATTATAGGAGATTGGGTTGGGTTATATGCAGCCAGCTATAGCTAAGACGACTGTCTTTTGGATATTATAGGAGATTGGGTTGGGTTATATGCAGCCAGCTATAGACTGTGTTTTGGATATTATAGGATATTATTGGGTTGGGTTATATGCAGCCAGCTATAGACTGTGTTTTGGATATTATAGGAGATTATTGGGTTGGGTTATATGCAGCCAGCTATAGCTAAGACGACTGTGTTTTGAAGATTATAGGAGATTGGGTTGGGTTATATGCAGCCAGCTATAGACTGTCTTTTGGATATTATAGGAGATTGGGTTGGGTTATATGCAGCCAGCTATAGACTGTGTTTTGGATATTATAGGAGATTATTGGGTTGGGTTATATGCAGCCAGCTATAGACTGTGTTTTGGATATTATAGGAGATTGGGTTGGGTTATATGCAGCCAGCTATAGCTAAGACGACTGTGTTTTGGAGATTATAGGAGATTGGGTTGGGTTATATGCAGCCAGCTATAGACTGTGTTTTGGATATTATAGGAGATTATTGGGTTGGGTTATATGCAGCCAGCTATAGCTAAGACGACTGTGTTTTGGAGATTATAGGAGATTGGGTTGGGTTATATGCAGCCAGCTATAGCTAAGACGACTGTCTTTTGGATATTATAGGAGATTGGGTTGGGTTATATGCAGCCAGCTATAGACTGTGTTTTGGATATTATAGGAGATTATTGGGTTGGGTTATATGCAGCCAGCTATAGACTGTGTTTTGGATATTATAGGAGATTGGGTTGGGTTATATGCAGCCAGCTATAGCTAAGAAGACTGTGTTTTGGATCATTATAGGAGATTGGGTTGGGTTATATACAGCCAGCTATAGCTAAGACGACTGTGTTTTGGATATTATAGGAGATTATTGGGTTGGGATATATGCAGCCAGCTATAGCTAAGACGACTGTGTTTTGGATATTATAGGAGATTGGGTTGGGTTACATGCAGCCAGCTATAGCTAAGACGACTGTGTTTTGGATATTATAGGAGATTGGGTTGGGTTACATGCAGCCAGCTATAGCTAAGACGACTGTGTTTTGGATATTATAGGAGATTGGGTTGGGTTACATGCAGCCAGCTGTAGCTAAGACGACTGTGTTTTGGATATTATAGGAGATTGGGTTGGGTTATATGCAGCCAGCTATAGCTAAGACGACTGTGTTTTGGATATTATAGGAGATTGGGTTGGGATATATGCAGCCAGCTATAGCTAAGACGACTGTGTTTTGGATATTATAGGAGATTGGGTTGGGCTATATGCAGCCAGCTATAGCTAAGACGACTGTGTTTTGGATATTATAGGAGATTGGGTTGGGTTATATGCAGCCAGCTATAGCTAAGACGACTGTTTTGGAGATTATAGGAGATTGGGTTGGGTTATATGATGCAGCCAGCTAGGGACTGTGTTTTGGATATTATAGGAGATTGGGTTGGGTTATATGCAGCCAGCTATAGCTAAGACGACTGTGTTTTGGAGATTATAGGAGATTGGGTTGGGTTATATGCAGCCAGCTATAGACTGTGTTTTGGATATTATAGGAGATTATTGGGTTGGGTTATATGCAGCCAGCTATAGCTAAGACGACTGTGTTTTGGAGATTATAGGAGATTGGGTTGGGTTATATGCAGCCAGCTATAGCTAAGACGACTGTCTTTTGGATATTATAGGAGATTGGGTTGGGTTTATATGCAGCCAGCTATAGACTGTGTTTTGGATATTATAGGAGATTATTGGGTTGGGTTATATGCAGCCAGCTATAGACTGTGTTTTGGATATTATAGGAGATTGGGTTGGGTTATATGCAGCCAGCTATAGCTAAGACGACTGTGTTTTGGATATTATAGGAGATTGGGTTGGGTTATATGCAGCCAGCTATAGCTAAGACGACTGTGTTTTGGATATTATAGGAGATTGGGTTGGGTTATATGCAGCCAGCTATAGCTAAGACGACTGTGTTTTGAAGATTATAGGAGATTGGGTTGGGTTATATGCAGCCAGCTATAGACTGTCTTTTGGATATTATAGGAGATTGGGTTGGGTTATATGCAGCCAGCTATAGACTGTGTTTTGGATATTATAGGAGATTATTGGGTTGGGTTATATGCAGCCAGCTATAGACTGTGTTTTGGATATTATAGGAGATTGGGTTGGGTTATATGCAGCCAGCTATAGCTAAGACGACTGTGTTTTGGAGATTATAGGAGATTGGGTTGGGTTATATGCAGCCAGCTATAGACTGTGTTTTGGATATTATAGGAGATTATTGGGTTGGGTTATATGCAGCCAGCTATAGCTAAGACGACTGTGTTTTGGAGATTATAGGAGATTGGGTTGGGTTATATGCAGCCAGCTATAGCTAAGACGACTGTCTTTTGGATATTATAGGAGATTGGGTTGGGTTATATGCAGCCAGCTATAGACTGTGTTTTGGATATTATAGGAGATTATTGGGTTGGGTTATATGCAGCCAGCTATAGACTGTGTTTTGGATATTATAGGAGATTGGGTTGGGTTATATGCAGCCAGCTATAGCTAAGAAGACTGTGTTTTGGATCATTATAGGAGATTGGGTTGGGTTATATACAGCCAGCTATAGCTAAGACGACTGTGTTTTGGATATTATAGGAGATTATTGGGTTGGGATATATGCAGCCAGCTATAGCTAAGACGACTGTGTTTTGGATATTATAGGAGATTGGGTTGGGTTACATGCAGCCAGCTATAGCTAAGACGACTGTGTTTTGGATATTATAGGAGATTGGGTTGGGTTACATGCAGCCAGCTATAGCTAAGACGACTGTGTTTTGGATATTATAGGAGATTGGGTTGGGTTTACATGCAGCCAGCTATAGCTAAGACGACTGTGTTTTGGATATTATAGGAGATTGGGTTGGGTTATATGCAGCCAGCTATAGCTAAGACGACTGTGTTTTGGATATTATAGGAGATTGGGTTGGGATATATGCAGCCAGCTATAGCTAAGACGACTGTGTTTTGGATATTATAGGAGATTGGGTTGGGCTATATGCAGCCAGCTATAGCTAAGACGACTGTGTTTTGGATATTATAGGAGATTGGGTTGGGTTATATGCAGCCAGCTATAGCTAAGACGACTGTTTTGGAGATTATAGGAGATTGGGTTGGGTTATATGATGCAGCCAGCTAGGGACTGTGTTTTGGATATTATAGGAGATTGGGTTGGGTTATATGCAGCCAGCTATAGCTAAGACGACTGTGTTTTGGAGATTATAGGAGATTGGGTTGGGTTATATGCAGCCAGCTATAGACTGTGTTTTGGGATATTATAGGAGATTATTGGGTTGGGTTATATGCAGCCAGCTATAGCTAAGACGACTGTGTTTTGGAGATTATAGGAGATTGGGTTGGGTTATATGCAGCCAGCTATAGCTAAGACGACTGTCTTTTGGATATTATAGGAGATTGGGTTGGGTTATATGCAGCCAGCTATAGACTGTGTTTTGGATATTATAGGAGATTATTGGGTTGGGTTATATGCAGCCAGCTATAGACTGTGTTTTGGATATTATAGGAGATTGGGTTGGGTTATATGCAGCCAGCTATAGCTAAGACGACTGTGTTTTGGATATTATAGGAGATTGGGTTGGGTTATATGCAGCCAGCTATAGCTAAGACGACTGTGTTTTGGATATTATAGGAGATTGGGTTGGGTTATATGCATGCAGCCAGCTAGGGACTGTGTTTTGGATATTATAGGAGATTGGGTTGGGTTATATGCAGCCAGCTATAGCTAAGACGACTGTGTTTTGAAGATTATAGGAGATTGGGTTGGGTTATATGCAGCCAGCTATAGACTGTGTTTTGGATATTATAGGAGATTATTGGGTTGGGTTATATGCAGCCAGCTATAGCTAAGACGACTGTGTTTTGGAGATTATAGGAGATTGGGTTGGGTTATATGCAGCCAGCTATAGCTAAGACGACTGTCTTTTGGATATTATAGGAGATTGGGTTGGGTTATATGCAGCCAGCTATAGACTGTGTTTTGGATATTATAGGAGATTATTGGGTTGGGTTATATGCAGCCAGCTATAGACTGTGTTTTGGATATTATAGGAGATTGGGTTGGGTTATATGCAGCCAGCTATAGCTAAGACGACTGTGTTTTGGAGATTATAGGAGATTGGGTTGGGTTATATGCAGCCAGCTATAGACTGTGTTTTGGCCATTATAGGAGATTATTGGGTTGGGTTATATGCAGCTAGCCAGCTATAGCTAAGACGACTGTGTTTTGGAGATTATAGGAGATTGGGTTGGGTTATATGCAGCCAGCTATAGCTAAGACGACTGTCTTTTGGATATTATAGGAGATTGGGTTGGGTATATGCAGCCAGCTATAGACTGTGTTTTGGATATTATAGGAGATTATTGGGTTGGGTTATATGCAGCCAGCTATAGACTGTGTTTTGGATATTATAGGAGATTGGGTTGGGTTATATGCAGCCAGCTATAGCTAAGACGACTGTGTTTTGGATATTATAGGAGATTGGGTTGGGTTATATGCAGCCAGCTATAGCTAAGACGACTGTGTTTTGGATATTATAGGAGATTGGGTTGGGTTATATGCAGCCAGCTATAGCTAAGACGACTGTGTTTTGGATATTATAGGAGATTGGGTTGGGTTATATGCAGCCAGCTAGGGACTGTGTTTTGGATATTATAGGAGATTGGGTTGGGTTATATGCAGCCAGCTATAGCTAAGACGACTGTGTTTTGAAGATTATAGGAGATTGGGTTGGGTTATATGCAGCCAGCTATAGACTGTGTTTTGGATATTATAGGAGATTATTGGGTTGGGTTATATGCAGCCAGCTATAGCTAAGACGACTGTGTTTTGGAGATTATAGGAGATTGGGTTGGGTTATATGCAGCCAGCTATAGCTAAGACGACTGTCTTTTGGATATTATAGGAGATTGGGTTGGGTTTATATGCAGCCAGCTATAGACTGTGTTTTGGATATTATAGGAGATTATTGGGTTGGGTTATATGCAGCCAGCTATAGACTGTGTTTTGGATATTATAGGAGATTGGGTTGGGTTATATGCAGCCAGCTATAGCTAAGACGACTGTGTTTTGGAGATTATAGGAGATTGGGTTGGGTTATATGCAGCCAGCTATAGACTGTGTTTTGGCCATTATAGGAGATTATTGGGTTGGGTTATATGCAGCTAGCCAGCTATAGCTAAGACGACTGTGTTTTGGAGATTATAGGAGATTGGGTTGGGTTATATGCAGCCAGCTATAGCTAAGACGACTGTCTTTTGGATATTATAGGAGATTGGGTTGGGTTATATGCAGCCAGCTATAGACTGTGTTTTGGATATTATAGGAGATTATTGGGTTGGGTTATATGCAGCCAGCTATAGACTGTGTTTTGGATATTATAGGAGATTGGGTTGGGTTATATGCAGCCAGCTATAGCTAAGACGACTGTGTTTTGGATATTATAGGAGATTGGGTTGGGTTATATGCAGCCAGCTATAGCTAAGACGACTGTGTTTTGGATATTATATAGGAGATTGGGTTGGGATATATGCAGCCAGCTATAGCTAAGACGACTGTGTTTTGGATATTATAGGAGATTGGGTTGGGATATATGCAGCCAGCTATAGCTAAGACGACTGTGTTTTGGATATTATAGGAGATTGGGTTGGGTTATATGCAGCCAGCTATAGCTAAGACGACAGTGTGTTTTGGATATTATAGGAGATTATTGGGTTGGGTTATATGCAGCCAGCTCAGTATAGCTAAGACGACTGTGTTTTGGATATTATAGGAGATTGGGTTGGGTTATATGCAGCCAGCTATAGCTAAGACGACTGTGTTTTGGATATTATAGGAGATTGGGTGGGGTTACATGCAGCCAGCTATAGCTAAGACTGTGTTTTGGATATTATAGGAGATTGGGTTGGGCTATATGCAGCCAGCTATAGCTAAGACGACTGTGTTTTGGATATTATAGGAGATTATTGGGTTGGGTTATATGCAGCCAGTTATAGCTAAGACGACTGTGTTTTGGAGATTATAGGAGATTGGGTTGGGTTATATGCAGCCAGCTATAGCTAAGACGACTGTGTTTTGGATATTATAGGAGATTGATGTCACTGATCCACCTACAGCACCTGAGGACTGCAAATTTGAGCCTGAACAATATTTCAGTTATGCTCTGTTTCGATGGAATGTTGCAGTAGGAGGTCGTAACGATTTATACCTCGCCGCGTACGAAGACGGGACAGTTCAGGTTGCCACTGGTGGAAAATCAGGATATCCTAAGCCAACTACACTTTTTATCACAACAGAAATATTCTAGAAATCTATGAAATCTCTATGAGTATAGCTTGATGGAACTACCTATAGAGATTTCCGCCATGATAGTTTGTATGTGACTGTCCACTTATCGATATAACAGTGAGATATGTTGTCATAACCTTGTAAAGTAGAGGCAGTATTTGGATCGACTCGGTGTACTTGATGACAAAATGTATAACCAATAAAAAGATAAAACATTTTGGTTATTGTCTTTGGGCTGTTCTGATTGGTTAGATATCAGAAATAGTCATTTCCAATAAATTAACCGAAAATAATTGACGTATTAACGTTATTTTTACACGAATTATTATTAATATGTATATCCGGTCTTTCTATAAGAGAAAAAATGCTGCCTGCACCGAGTATCGATCCCGGGTGACTGGTCTCAAACTCTCAGCATTAATTAAAGTGCACCTAACCCCTGTGAGATTGTTTTAAAAAGCTATTCAATATAAGTTGAATAATATCAGGTTGTTATTACGCAATGTGTTAACAAAGAGATGATTGTGATAAATAAACTATAATAATTATGTTAACAAAGTGACTATATAAATATTAAGCTACACAGGAAAATTACTACGTAGAATGTGAAGTTAGCATAATCTATAGGCATTTCTTAGTGTCTTTAAAGATGATTTTCATGATTTCGGTGCAGAATATGGGAAAGAGCGTTGGCCATAGGTGGTTGTTTTTCGGTAAGTCAGCCGTGTGCTACGACAGAAGTGGGTCCTGAAGTCCTCGGCTGGCTTTCGTTAGGGACCGGTCATTAATAAGTTGAGGGGGAGGTCTGTACGGGACCGCAAATGAACCCAGGCCCGCAAATGAACCCAGGCCCGCAAATGATCCCAAGACTGGATCCCAAATGATCCCAGGCCCGCAAATGATCCCAAGACTGGATCGCAAATGAACCCAGGCCCGCAAATGAACCCAGAGAGGACCGCAAGTGATCCCAGAGATAAAATCAGGAATCTGGAACGGAACAAAATGGGATTTCACACAGAGAAGTCCTGAAATGGAGTTTTCCAAGGAAACAGTGGAATGCTACAGGTCTACTCGGATGACATGGAATGTTGTGAAAAGTGCTTGTATGAAATGAATTATGAGTTTAATTGAGCCATATGTGCAAATCTATCCAATTTCCTTAAGCTTGGTAACGACTAAGCATGATCAAATTTATTATTTCACTCCGCGTTCGCTGCGCTGACTCGTGAGATATCTAGTTGAACACTCGGAAGATAAATTTGTATCTCCGCGCGTCCATGTATTATTCTCTAAATAATATTACTTTCCCATAATTATTGCTAATTATAAATAATACCGAGGACACGTTTGTTGCTTTAAATGGCATAAATAAATAAATAAATCGTTTCAATTGACACTACCCTGAAGTGGCTTTTCAGTGTCAGTTTTACTGAAGCATTTGCTTCCTTTCGTTAAAGTTCTTATAGTATCTCGACGAAATTATGTTGGATCACTCGGCCGTTGCCGTAATTTTTGATATTAATCTAATCACGAAATTAATTACAAAATACCGCATATTTTCTCCCCCAAACTGACACCCGGGCCTTTGGATGATATGACCTGCAAGGTAGTGAAAAACAATGAATAGAAAAAAACCGTGAATCATTAGTAAAACTAATTAAACTCAGCAGGCCGGTGCAAATGTCTAAAGTTTGTACTGATCAGCGGTGTCAGGTTTAATCGAGAAAATACGGTAGATATGAAATAAAGTGCCTAATCATGAAGATGAAGTTTCTGTTAAAATAAATGAATGATGACGCTGAGAAATGCCAATTTGAGGCAAACTGAGAAACAGTTTATATTTATTAAAATGTTTTTACCCTGGTTAATTACGGAATAAAGTTCAGTTCAGGGTCAGACTCGTTGACAACTTTGTGTTATTGAATTTTACAGATTTTAGCTGGTATTTCGCGACATATATTTGCTATTCATCACCTCCAAGCAAAACAAAATGGCTTCGCGTTGCGCGAGCGTGTCTCTTTCTTAATTCTTGAAAATAAATTTTATATATATTTGGCTGGCTATTCACATGTGTGGTATATACTATAAAAGACTCGCGGCTCGGGAAATATCCACCACTACTCACCGACGCTGAGGGGAGTAATTGTTAATTATTTGAGAACAAATTTTATTGAATGAGACTGCCAAATGATTTTCTAAAAAATGATCATTGTTCTTCTACAAAACAGGGATGTTTTTATTTTCAAAGGCGTTAATATGAGAAAAAGTGTGAAATCCCATTTTGTTCCGTTCCAGATTCCTGATTTTATCTCTGGGATCACTTGCGGTCCTCTCTGGGTTCATTTGCGGGCCTGGGTTCATTTGCGATCCAGTCTTGGGATCATTTGCGGGCCTGGGATCATTTGGGATCCAGTCTTGGGATCATTTGCGGGCCTGGGGCCTGTTTCTCGAAAGCCCCGAAAGCTTATCGGGCCCGAAAAGTGTTTCTTTAAAAATCTATATCTTCAAAACGAAGTAGTTTACAGACATGAAACTTTGCATGAAGGGAAAGTTTGTTCATATTAAAAACATGTCAAAAGAACAGCATTGTAGAGTAAGTGTCTCAGATTTCTGGGATGTCTTTTCGGGCCCGTAAAGTTATCGGGTCTTTCGAGAAACGGGCCCCTGGGTTCATTTGCGGGCCTGGGTTCATTTGCGGGCCTGGGTTCATTTGCGGGCCTGGGTTCATTTGCGGGCCTGGGTTCATTTGCGATCCAGTCTTGGGATCATTTGCGGGCCTGGGTTCATTTGCGGGCCTGGGTTCATTTGCGGGCCTGGGTTCATTTGCGGGCCTGGGTTGCGGTCCCGTACAGGTCACGATTTTTTAAGCGCCACTTTGGGGAGGGTCACAATTTTTAAATTTGAGTTTTGACGAGGGTCGTCATCTTTAACCTCATTTTTATAAACCAAGTCTTCATCGCTAATCAGTACCTCTTATCAAGCTTTCGTTCCTTGTTCTATTTACACAGATTAAACAGCATTGATTCAGCAAGATTAAAAGTTTTTAACCATTTATATTATTTCTCTTTATTACTCTGGCTTATAAAACACGCTGATATACTGATATTGGTATTTTTTATGGCTCTATAACAGACCTAGATATGAAGAGAGGCGAATCGAAGCTACCGAATTTAGAAAAATACATTTTTATTCCAAAAATATTTATCTATCAAATCATGCAATCAATGGTTTTCAACGATCGCAGCGATCATATGGAAACCACTCTAGCGATAGCAGCAATCGTAGCGATATGGAAACTACATGATCTCTACGATCGCTGAACACATTTTGGACGATCGTGCGTAGCGATCACATGTAAACCAGCCTTCATAGAGCACGATACGTAGCGTGTTCTTACGGACTTTCGCGAAGTAAAGGGATTCACCCATCAAAATTCGCAAGTGTTATGCTATTTTCAATATGCATTGGTTTGCCGAGACAGTGTAGGAAGTAATTAGCGATACGCGTAAATCACAAATAGCTCTTGGAGAACGCTGGAAATAGTTCCAAGCCTCTAGATTTCAAAATTTTCTGGGGGAGCATCTGATGCCCCCAAATCCCCCTAGCGACTCACGCCTTAACGACGCTCGCGTCCACCCCACGGTTCCTTGTTATCAGCTAAAAAGCTCCATAAACATGGTATTTATGTATGGTATTTATTGTTGAGATATTCAGTATGTATTGGTTTCATGATTTTTATGTTCACTTGTAATGGGGGAGGGACACATTTTTTTGAACTCAAATATGTGGAGGGCTAAACAATTTAAGAGGCTAGGGGGAGGGCCATAGTATTTTGTCTGAACTTTTCTCCGACATAGCAGCCCTCCCCCCATTATTAATTAATGACTGGTCCCTTAGTACCTTCTATAATTATGAAAGTGCAGTGGTAAATTAAACCGATTTAGTACTTCATATTTGACATGTTCTTGAAGAGAGAGGCAAGTGGATAATATCGCTGATAGCTTTCCAATAGTCGTTTTCGTACTATTATGAGTGGGAAACCTGCAACGAAAATGACTCTATGATCATGGTGTATATATTATAATCATAATTTATTGACTTGTACAGCGCAGGCATCAATCAATTGGAGTATTTTATTCACGTTTAGGTTGTTAGAGGAATTATATTTCATGCAGTTTTTATATCTGGTGAAATTGTAGAAATTAATAGTGCCGATATAACGGTTGACCAGTGATTTACATCTAATGGGATCATTATAGTATCTATATATATAATTCTGCAAAACATATGACGTCAATCGAATGGATGGAGCATGCAGAAAGTCACGAAAACAAAATGGTTCAACTAAAATTCGATAAAATGAAAACTAATAAAATCATATTTAAACCTTTTAATCTTGCAGCTCATACAGCTGAATTACAGGTTATGATTACAGCAATAATCAGCTTAATTGTAATTCTAGTTTTTACCCAAGTGTTATATTATTACTTATTATTATTATTATTATTATTATTATTGTTATTATTATTATTATTATTATTGTTATTATTATTATTATTATTGAATTGAGGGTATTTAACTTCGTATTTAACTCAATTCATATATTACCAGGCATGGTATCTAATAACTGTTCTTCATTATTATTATTATTATTATTACTTGGGCTTCCTGTGGAAGGCCCAAGTCTAAGATTACAGACGGTTTTTCGTCGTCATGTTTCTACGCCAAATCTGCAAGTGGTCACCATAGCGCATGCGCATGCTAATCTTCTCTGTATCGTTCCAATTTTTGAGTATACAGAAGTTGTGGTCAGCAGCTTATCAACGAAATTCAAGATGGCAGACGTACGTAACGATAAATCAAATCACCAGCAGCATTCAAAAAGGATTTTTGCCTTGCAATTCTGTCTGAAAGTGTATTTCTAACAGATGTCTGTGGCTTAGTACTTAGTAAGAACTCGATCGTAATTTTATTGAGTTTGTGAAATCGTTTCTTGCAAGGTAATCGAAATGTGCTTCGCCATGCAGCTGTCAGCTAGGAGTGTGAGTGTTGAAGCTAATTACGTATGCATGCTCTACTGAGTCACACAACGAGTGACAATTCTGCAAGTAATACATGTAGGCTAAAACTACTTCTGTATGATGATACAAGCTATTATCCTATACATATTACATCTCAGCCAATCAGAGCTCACCAATATTTCTATGAAATACAGAGCGGTATTTCATAGATTTTTCTATGAAATACAGAGCGGTATTTCATAGTTTGTATTAGCCAATCAAAATGTTGTAAATTTTCCCGCTTTTTTCTTCCACTGGACGCGCTCGCGTCGTGTTGCTACATTTACCAATATTTGCATAAAAATTGTTTTTAATTTCGAAATCCAAACTCATTCAACGATTCAAAGCGTTATAAACATGGCTTCAAGTTCGAGAAATAATTCAAATCTTCCTTCACTCAGAAGAAGCGTTAGAAAACAACAGTTGACACGACGAATTCGAAATTCATAGCATTTATTTCTACGAAACTCGAAAAGCTAAGTAGAAACGACTTGACAGTTTTAATTGTTGATGTAATATGAATAGGATAATATGGTTATTCCATGGTTTTCTATGGAATACGGGCGAAAATTTCACTCAAAAATTCTATTATTTTAGTATACAACTCGCCTAAAGGCTCGTTGTATACCAAATAATAGAATTTTTTCGTGAAATATTCGCTCGTATTCCATAGAAAACCATGGAATAACCAATAATTATCATATGACCCGTATTTCCCCGTGCGCGCGCTCTTAATAAAACCTTCGAAGAAAGTCACGTGATTGGGCAGATATGGATTTTTGGAGCTGGTCCGCTGTACAAAGCCGTATCCGGCCCCGGCCCCGATTGTTGTCAGGAAATTTTTTATACTTTTTTTGCAAAAGTTATTTTTTAAATGTGGACGACTTGAAAAGTGAAAAAAAAAGTTAACAAAAAAAATTGGTTCTTATCAGGAGTAATCGCGCATTTGTGTTCACTTTTCCTTGGCTGTGAATGATTTTAGTACCAAAATGATCCATATGAAAGGGTCATATGATAGCTTTATTAATTGGTATCAGGGTACCCAAAAAAAACATTCAAACCACCGGTTTTGATTTTTTTTTGACAATCAAATATAATTGAATATTATCTATCATCTCCAAGAAACAGAATCTAAAAATATATTTTTCCTAAAAAGTTAGAATCAAAAAACGGATTTTGATTTCATTTGATGTAAAAAGATGTTGACAAGCAAGCTGTCAACAGTACTCACGCAACAGACTTTCCACAAAGATTCAGATGCGAAGAAAGTATCCAAAAATCGTAACTGCTCACTCAAAACATCCTTGAATAACGATGCCAAACCACTCACGGTCAAAATGCTCGTATTTTCCGCCAGCAGTAACTTTGTTTTCCTGCCACGTTGTGTTACGTACTGTAAGGCGATCTTCTTTTGAATGCCATTCATATGTCATCAGGTATTGGATCACATATTTGTGGTGGATTATGGACGCTTGTGTAAACAAAGGCGCCACTTCACTTGAAAACTCTTTTGCCTTTATTTCGGAAACAAAATAGCCATGAATCAAGCGCACATTGTGAGTTCCGGGTCAAAGGGATTTTATCCGATTTAGCTGAAATTTGGTAGACACTTTGTCAAATAAATATTCTTCAAAAAAGTGTCTCCGAATTTTGATATTCAATTTCCTTCGAAAGTTATAACTTGTTTTGTAAAGTGTTTTCCAGTTTTGCAGAGCTCGAAGTTTAGGACCGTATAAAAACGCAACGGGTTAATTTATCGATAAACGGAGACAACTTTTTTTGTAAGCTATATCTCATGAACTTATAAAGGTATTTATAGTCGAGGATTTCCGATAAATTGCGGCTGTATGGGACCTCGGCGATGATAGTGATGTGAAAATCTGAACTTTTTTACCTATTTCAAATATACTGTTTTTGTTCTAAAAACTAATTGTTTTATTGAATTCTGCATTTATTCAGCTTTCAGAAAATGTATACTTTATAGAGGTTTTAACGTAATGAGTACGAGCTAGAGCGTGTTGCGTGCATGATGGTCGTTTGGGGTACCCTGATACCTTAAGAAGCCCAAGTTCACGCTAGTAGAGCGTCTAGTTATTATAGGAAAGAAGACCAGAAACATTCCGAGAGGCTTCATAATAACGACATATTCTAAACCTGTGTCCCCTACCCTGGGGATTTTTGACTCGTTACCACATATCTGATTATACTGTGCGCATGGACGAGTATTTTTCAGCGTGTACACTGGATGACACCAAGGTCAATTTAGTTTAGTTTCTTGGTTTTAAATACAGGACCCGAATTATGAACAGCAAGATATAAATAGAGTCGTTTTCGTATGCACTGGATGAAAGGCACGCTCTCCAAATCTTGGAAATTCCTTGGAAATTGAAAATGTCGATGGCTTTGGATATTTCCAAAGAAGTTTAAAGAGCTGAGTACTCAAGACCTTGAGAATAGAATGAAGAATTGCTTGACAATGGAAATACATTTTGAAGTCATATTTACATGTTTCGTTAGGAGTCTTGGAGGAGTCTTGCATGGTTCGGTACGGGTCGGACGTGTGTGAGTAGGCTCCCGGCCGATTTCCCAATACACATTCAATGACGGTTACTCCTTCTCAAATTACAAGTAATATGATATAAGCTAACTGGCAAATGGGCAAAAATAAGAGAAGGAAGGATAAATCTTCAGTCAGTTCATTATCAAGTGTCGAAGCATCACCAGAGGCGAAATTCTGCAAAATGGCCGACGGGGACGACAAGCAACAGTCGACAACACTCGCTGAACTCCATCAAATAGTCAAGAATATTCAGTATAATACTACAGTAATTATCGAAAACAATAGAAAATTGGAGCGAAGTCAAGAAGAGCTTGCAAACTCCTTGGCATACCACGTTAAAACTGTCGAGGAAGTTGTAAGTAAGAATCTACACATCGAACACGAGGTAAGCGAGCTCAAGAAAAGGCTGCAAACAAAAGACGATGACATAGCTACACTTAACGTGAAGCTAGGAATGAAGGAAGAAGAAATTAATTCGCTCTTAAGCAGAATTACAGATGCCGAATCCAAGGTAGACGACGTCGAACAGTATACACGCAAACACAACGTGATAATTGCTGGGATACCTGAGGGAGAAAATGATGACATGCAGTTAGTCATGAACCTCGGGGAACACCTAGGAGTGAATATAGAGAGAGCAGACATCGATATATGCCACCGGATTCATTCATCAAAAGGAACTAAACCTATTATAGTAAAGTTTTTCTCTAAGTCATGGCCTCAAGAGCGAAGTGTACAGGGCAAGATTCAAGCTCAAAAATCTGGCCGAGGGTCATGCAGATTTAAATGGCGCAAAAAGGATATACATTAACGAGAGTTTGACAGAAACCCGTGGAAAGCTATTCAGTGAGGTAAGGAAGAGAGCGAAAATGAATAAATGGCATAGTTGTTATACCAGGGACGGTCGCATCTTGGTGAGAAGAAACAGAGGTGAAAAGTTGGTTTCAATCAGCAGAGAGGCGGACCTAGAAGACCTTTATTATGGACGATTTGCAGATGACTGTATATAACTCATTCTAAAAAGAAGTATAAAATGACTAGTTAGTCGACTGCTAAAATACAAGTACTTTAATTACCATTTCTGACGTATATTTACCGCTCTAGGTATTGGGAAAAGCGCAAATAATTCACTCTATGTATAGTAAGTATTTTTTGCTAAGTATATTTGTTTTTACTTTTCGTATATGTTTTTCGTATCTGGCGCGTAGATTAATTTTAAATTATGTTTTCTACTAACTACGAGCGCTCTTAATGACCTGAACCTCAATGTGCTTTCACTTAATGTCAGGGGACTAGGAAACACAAAGAAGCTCACAAAAATGCTATTTTGGCTATCAAAACATGGAGGAGATAGGGGCGTGACATTCTTTCAAGAATCTCATTCAAATCCTGAAGTTGAATCTAAATGGCGATCATCAACAAAAGGAGAATTCATTATGTCGCACGGTTCTCCAAATAGTAGGGGTGTTGCAATCCACATAGGAAAAGAGCTTGAATACAAGATATTAACAAAACAGTGCGATTTAGATGGGAGGTACATTCTATTGTTGATTACGATACAAGGAGCGGACTTTCTATTAATCAATTCATATGCCCCTAACAATGAAATCGAACAAGTAGCGTATTTCAAGAATCTGTTTATTCAAATAAGTACAATTGACTATCCACCGGAGACCCACTTTATTTGGGGCGGAGATTTTAACAATACCTTCGAGTTAGACTTAGAATCCTCGGGGGGTAATCCAACTTTAAAACTGAACGCAATCGAATCAATTGAATCTATAAAATCTGAACTTGACCTGATTGACATATGGCGTCTCAGAAATCCAAGCGAGATAAGATACACATGGAGAGGAAAATCCCGAGGGAAACAAGTTCTATTCAGAAGATTGGATTACTTTTTTATTTCGGATGATTTACAACCCATAGTAAAAAAGACAGATATAATCCCAGCTCCTGCCACGGATCATTCAGCTATAGTGCTGGAGCTTAAATCATTCGATGAAGGGAAAAGGGGACCCTCATTTTGGAAGTTCAATAACTCGCTTTTGAACGACAATGAATATGTGAAAGAGATGTCCGGCAGGGAAGATTTTAGAAGTCTTAAAAGACAGATATATGGAGGCCGTAGATCCACAAACTAGGTGGGAATTATTAAAATATGAAATAAGAAAATTCACGATTTCTTTTTCCAAAGCCAAAGCGAGGAATTTTAAAGCAACTCAAAAATCGCTGGAGGAAAAAATAATTCTGATCGAAAGTAATCCAAATTGGGAAAAGGTCGAACACCTAACACAGGAGCACACCGAATTAAAAGCAGAACTAGAAAAGTATTATAGCCATATAACGGAAGGCTTGATTCTTCGATCCAAAGTAAATTGGTATGAATATGGTGAAAAAAGTAACAAGTATTTTCTCACACTAGAAAGAAGGAAAAAGAGCAAAACTCATATTCGAAAGCTAAAATTAGACGATAATAGTGAAATAACAAATCCTAAGAAAATCCTATCGAGCATAGAAACCTTTTATGAAAATCTGTTCTCCTCAAAGAACAATAAGACGGAAGAGGAATGTACCGAATTTCTGTCGCAAGTACCTGTTGAATCACTCGATGAGGCGGATAGGCGCAAGTGCGAAGGCTACCTGACTGTTAATGAGTGTTATCGTGTCTTACAGCAAATGGGAAATTCAAAATCACCAGGCAACGACGGTCTTACCAAAGAATTTTACTTAGGTTTCTGGGATAAATTAGGTAAAGTTTTGATCTCCTGTTTAAATGACGGTTATGATAAAGGAAATTTAACAACAACTCAAAAACAAGCTGTTGTCACTCTAATAGAAAAAGAAGGCAAAGATTGCAGACTCCTAAAATCATGGAGACCAATCAGCCTAATCAATGTTGATGTAAAAATCTGTAGTAAAGCTCTAAGCAATAGGCTGATAAGCATCCTCCCGAAAATCATACATATTGATCAGTCCGCCTTTGTAAAATCAAGAAATATTGAAGACTCAACAAGGTTTATTCAAGACATAATTGAATTCTATTCTCAGCAAAACTCACGGTTTTTATTGTTTGCGGCAGACTTTGAAAAGGCATTCGACAGCGTGGAACATAATTTCATTTTTGCAGTTTTGAAACACTATGGATTTGGAGACTCCCTAATTAATTGGATAAGATTACTTATGAATGATAATCAAAGCTGTATCCTTAATAACGGAACAGCAACAAAGCTTTTCAAAACAACACGAGGAACGAGACAGGGTGACCCTTTATCCCCTTATATATTTATTATGGTAATAGAGATATTAGCACAAATAGTTCGTTCAGCACCAGACGTTAAAGGGGCAAAAATTGGATCATTAGAAAAGAAAATATTGTTGTTTGCCGATGACGCAACTTTTTTCTTACAGGACAATAACTCCTTGAAAGCACTACTAACAATCCTCGATCAATTCGCTAGTGTTTCCTCATTGAAGATTAACTATGATAAGTCAGAGGCAGGTTGGATTGGACGCCCTTGTGGCGAGAAGATTGTACAGCCAATCAAAACAATTGACTTCCACAGGGAAGGAATAAAAATTCTAGGGATACATTTTTCGCAGAATGAAGAATTCTGTAAGACTAATAATATTGAGAGAGTATTTGAAAAATTCAGCTCTACTCTATCTGTTTGGAGAATGCGACGCCTTACGCTGTTTGGAAAGGTCCAAGTGATACGATCGTTGGCAATCTCGAAGCTCCTATACGTATATTCAAAATGTCATGTCCCAAAACTTATTATCAGTAAAGTTGAAAAAGAAATGACTAGCTAGCTTTCTGTGGTATAGGAAAAAACCAAAAATACGGTACACAAGTCTTATTAATAATTATGAGAAAGGAGGAGTGAATATGCCGGACCTCGAATCATTAGTTAAAGCACATAGTATGGTTTTGGCAATCGGTATGTTTGCCCAACCGGAAAAGAAATGCTGGCACATATTCCTAGATCTGTGGCTCCAAAAAATTGGAGGATTGAAGTGTGTGGGCGTAAACTTCGATAGTTCAAAGATACCAAAGAACATAACCTCATTTTATAAATGCATGCTATTAACCTGGGCAGACAATAGTGTATTAGAAGTGGATGAAGATGACCCCCTTACGGTATTGAGACAGCCACTCTGGAACAACAAGCATATTCCCTTAGAGACGTGTTACTTTAAAAGATTTATTGATAAGGACATAATCTATGTCACTTGACTTATGGTCAAAAACTAGTGGCTTTAGTTGGCAAGTGGCTTTAGGTAGAGGGATAGAAGGAGGAGACTTTCTCTGTTGGAATGGTATCATTCATGCCTTGCCAAACACATGGAAGGTTATTCTCAAACACTCACTTAATAATATCGACTTGGTGGTAAATCCTACTGAGAAAATATTCCTTAATTCAACTGATCCCTTATGATCCAGGAAAAGTTACAAACAGAATTATATACGATATTTTGATTATTCACAAAGCAAGACAACCTACGGCCCAAGCTGATATTAACCGTAAGGCAAATGGTAGGGTCATAAACTGGAAAAATGCTTATACTCGCATATATGATACCACCATAGAAACGTACCTCAGAAGTTTTCAATATAAACTCCTTAATAACTGCCTTTTTCTAAACAAGAAGCTGTATATGTTTAAGTTAAAGGAGTTACCACGGTGCTCATTTTGCACAAATGAGTTGGAAACGGTACAGCATCTTTTTGTGGAATGCTCGAGTTCTAAAAATTATTATTTTATAATAAGGGAGTGGCTGTCCCAGTGGGGGATTTTTCTCCCTGCATTAAGCTACGTAAATATAGTATTAGGGGTGGATGGAGCGCCAAAGCTAGTTAACTTTATACTCCTAATATATAAGCTTACGCTATATCAAGCCAGACCGCAGGGCGCCCCACCTAACCTTACCCATTTTATCGTACGGCTCAAAGAATATGAGGAAATTGAATACAAAATTGCCTTCAAGAACAACAAACTGAATGTACATTTAATGAAATGGGGAATGTTAAAGGGTCCTTTAAGCTAAATGATCAAATTAAAATAAGCACTTGGACATTGGAAGCTACACACGAATCCCTAAACTATTGCGCCAAGTTCTATGTGTGTGTTTAATTGCTTTCAAGTTAAAACTATCTATATGAACATATATTCTTGTAAAATAATTATATATAATTTTTGTGTAATTGTATAATTGTTATGATAGTACTAATAAAAAAATAAAATAAAAAATAAAATAAAAAAAATAAAAAAAAATTTTTTCGTTAGTTTTGACATCCGTAAAATTTTGGTTTGCTTTTTGTAATGGTCACGTGCCGTCCGGATTCATGGATCCGGTAGTGAGTTTATTAAGTGGGAAATTTTTTAATATCAAAATCAATGCATCTAATAGAGCTGAATAACATGCTGGGTAGAGATATTGTACTTTCCTGTCGGTAAAAAAATGAGATATATTAAGGGAAATTGTTTAAAAATTACAGGTCACGTGACCTGTTTTAGCAAATATCTCCTTAACTGTTATAGAAAGTCCAAATGTCTAGGCAGATATTCGTAGAACTCGGTAATTGAAGTAAGTTAGGTACATCAGCTTGTCTTTGTAAATAAAACTCATTACCGGAGAATAAAACAAACTTTGTATCTATAACCGACTAATGATGTCACGTGGTCACTCTAACCCTTAAAATGAAGTTATAATTGTCCTTACAGTTTCTATCATTGTGCCAAGTTTCGTCTAATTACGTCTTCCTTTCTGAACCAATCAAATAACGTGCAGATCAGACATCTTTGTCTTAGCATTAATTCTAAAATAACACTAGTAATTATCCCGTCCACACATTAATGGTTTTTCTAATTCAATTTAATTGATTTTACAAGCATTTTGCATTCATTTTTTACATGAGAAAGCACCAAATATAAACTTTTAAACTAATACCCCATTCACACCAAACCTTGTTTAGTTAAACTAAGTTTGTTCTCGCTTCTCTAATTCGAGGGCATTTAATTTCACAAGAATCAAACTACCTGGAATTTCTACTGTGCAACATAAAGGACGGTTTACCAGCAGTTTTGTGCCAAAAGTTCCATGGCATCTGTAGATAATTTTCTAAACCTGTTTAGTTAAACCACCTTAAACCATGTTTAAGCCTTGGTGTGAATGGGGTATAAGTTAGCTTTTTAGATTGTAATTTCCTCGTATTTTTCTCCAAACACCTCCACATTTCACTCACCAAGTGTATAATATTTTGGGCATCGCGTGCCTGAAATAGTTTCGAGAAAAACACATATCATTAGTGATATTAACCACTTGAACTTATTTTCTATAGAAATGACGCATTGCTCGTGAAGAGGACACCAAATTAGGAAAATATGTAGAGTTGTTGACAGTAAATCTTTAACGTACTGGCTTGAAAGTCGACTAGACCTGCTGGAGTAAGCTGAAAAAGAAACCATGAAGTTGAATCTGATTGCTGTAGTTTTCCTACTGTCTGCCTTTTCGCTGGCTTCTTGTGGGGAAAGAGGTATTTTAAAAATAGTAAAAATGTGATTTGATGAATTTTTCGAAGAAAACAAAAACAAAATGTATTTTTGAATTTTATTTTTACATGTGGCTTTTTGTGCAAGGTGAATTCATGATTACCATTGCATGCCATAATTCTCCCGGCTTATTTAGCAGCATCTCCTGCGTGTTTTGTCTTTCTTTTTCAAACTATATTTGTAGTATTTTTAAAATCTCACAAGATGAAAAAGGTAAAATGTCCATATCGTTAGGTTGATCGTCGATGGCAAATGTGTTTCTGTTTGTTATTGGTGCGTTTACGGAGATAATCAAGTCATGTTATCATGTTGTTTCCATCTACAGAGGACAATGAGAAACGAGGCCATGCAGAACGGAGAGACCAGCTTAGCAACTCCAGTTGCCATTATGTACGACTTCGTACGAATTACTGCAAACTTGCAATGTTCAAGCAAATATTATGCAACGCTACTTGCCATATATAACATCAATCCATTGTGTAATGATGACTAAATACTCTGATGTATGTCGAAAAGAATGGCAATAATCCTTACATGAATCAGTTGGCCTTTCCGTGGTTCCATTTTTGTGAGGTGCTAACTGATATGAATGGTTCCTGTGGTCTACTGTACTACGACTGATGACATCCTATTATAATCTTTCTCCACGTACAGACCCTTTATTTTACGGGATAAATTCCGCAATGCAATGAGTTTCCGCGCTTAATTGACGTCACATTTACAATTCTAGATCTGACGTCAAGCGCGGAAAATCATGCATTGTGGGATTTATTAAAAGGGTATATACTGCATGTGCTGCGAGTGATGACATACCAATTAATATACCAATAATAATAATAATAATAATTATAATAATAATAATAATAATAATAATAATAATAGTAATAATAATAGTAATAATAATAATAACTTTATTTAAGTCTCAAATCTTCTAGCTCGGCACAAGTGCTTTGCTAATCGTGGAGACTGACCTATAATTAAGAAAACAATTTACATGTTATTGATAATGGCCAAATTTAAAATATATATCTTACAAAAGGATATCCTAGCCTGAGAAAACAGTCATCTCGAATCGATGAACGCGACGGCTGTTAATCTTAGGCTAAGACATTTAACGATTGGCGAAGCTATATATAGTGGATATTTAACAGTTATTACTCGGGCCCAGGCCGCAGGCCGCCCGAGTTAGAAAATGCGGATTTCGGTAGTAGTAGTAGTAGTAGTAGTAGTTTTGTTCGGCTTCAAAATGACGAGTATGCGACGTATTTAATCGTATCCGGAGTTTCAAGATTACTCCGCAGATTTGAAAAGATAAAGGAGACACAGGACTCAAGTAGATTATGAATCTTAGTTTTGAAAGCAGCTGTAGATCTTCAAGCTATTAAAAGGTCAGGATTCTAGTTCATCGTTCAATGACTAGAAGTGGTAAAAGGACTAGAAGCTCGCTTAAAATATATATTTTTTTAAACAAACGCGAGGCCGTTATCGGAACCACCTGACCTATGCAACCTCAAGACGTATCATGTTCGTACTCACCGGACTAATAGTCTCCCTCGTCACTCAACTGTCACTGATTGTCATGACGTCAGAGAAATTATATTGTATTGAAGAAGATGTCCTTGTTTTATTCGACGTTCGAACCGTAACTCGAACCCGAACTCGATTCCAAACTCGACGTTTCGGGATCTGAAGCTAGAGAGGGGGCCTTTACACAAACTCATCAAAATCAAATCAATTGAACTCAAAGTCAAAAGGTAATCAAATGAACTCAAAGGCAAATCAAATGAACTCGACACATACATGTATATACATAGTCTCCCTCGTCACGCAACTGTCAGTCATTGTCAGGTATCTCCTCGCGCAGCTGACATTGTCCTTGTTCTTCAACCAACTGGCATTCATTTTCAAGTACTTCCTCGAACAACTGACATTTTCCTTTTCACAATGCCCGAGTGAACGCTCATTGAGCGTCTTGTTCGCCGAAGGCTCAGTGATTATCGTCTCATCATCATCATCATCATAATAATAATAATAATAATAATAATAATAATAATAATAATAATAATAATAATAATAATAATAATAATAATAATAAATATTATACTGGTCGCTCGATCAATCACTGCACAGCGCGCGAAACTCTATATTCAAGTCTAAAGTTATACCAAGAGATATATAATGGTCTCTTGGTTATACTTATTTGTTGAACATTTCCCGAGACGATGTCGAGGTAAATATTCAACAATATTCACTAAGCCTGAGGCGAATAATTGTTTTCGTATATATATACCAACTCAAGAACCTCAAAATAATATTTCAATATCAAAAAGTTATTGATTCTGAAACTGGCAAAACGACAGTTTACACCATATATAAACTAAATTATATTTAAAATCTTGGTAATTAGTTAAAAACTTAACACTAATATTTCGATACATTTGATTTTCAACTCTCCTGCTTTGTATATTGTAAAGTTGAAAACATTGAATTTAATTTTTAAATACTGATACGTTTCACTGTTTGTGATCGAGTAACGCGTAGATGTCAAAGCTAGTGGGTGTTGTCTAAAAAAATAGGGGCGTGTCCGAGCTCGTAAAAAAGCGCGTAACTTGAAGTGTAGAATTATTTACACATGTTAATGTACACCCCATTTACACGGGTAAATAGAGCGTGCCGGCTGGTATAGGGTCAGGATATGAGGTGTCCGATCCGCACCCCTACATTTATCTTGCAAAGTAACTCGTAAAAAATGTCACAAAATTTGAGATAAAAACGTTTCAGGCGCATTTGTTGAGACATTTTAAGGCGCCATTTGTGGCCATCATTAATAACTACAAAAACAAAATAAAAATACGATAGCACGTGGTCGGCACGTGCAGTACTCTTCCATGCACGTACCGCTATAGTTACACACAGTAGTTATAGTTGTACACTCTTCACTGAAAATCAACCAATGTTCAAGCAACATGAACGAACAATGTCCATGGTTTAATACAGATGAATGATCGCTCTGCAATGATAAAGAATGCGGCGACATGTAAGGAAACAAGTCCAACTGGTGCATGTAGTTACATCGAAGATCTAAAACAACCGAATTAATACTCAAGTTTATGAAAAGCACATTTGTTGGTAATGTTTTTATTTTTCAAAAGTGCCTTCTGGTGAGTTAAAGGGGAGCCGCCGAGACAGCTAAACAATAGAACAGCGGTAGATCCATCGAATTCGCCCTACGACTTGCGTACTATGGAAAAAAAATACAAAGAGTTTGTTGGCTGTGTAATAATCGTTTTTTATGCTAGAGATTCTATTCTATAAATGAGAAATAATTAAATATTAAGATATCTATATAACGTTTATTTATAACTGACAAACTAACTGCATCATAGTAGAATATTAGCTATCAACCCAATAAAGAACACTACGAATCCGCCTTTGTGAACTGTTAAAAAGGTCCGTGGCCATGGCGAAACGACCGTGAAATTACAGCGGGAAAAAGTCAGAACTCTACATACATGCAGTGGGATCCGTGAATTGATATTTTAGTTGGTTCATGAGCGTAATTTAGAGACTTGCTTTCATTACTGACTTGAAAACATACAATTTAAAAGATATAAACATCAAGAAGCGTCTTTAATTAATACGTGTTGCAAAAAAAAAAACACTTTATTTTAGCAACTGTTTTGGAAGGACTTGATTTGCTTACTGTTGCAGCGGAAGTCATGAATGGCGGACAAAATGTCGAAAACAAATCACGATGCAGAGTTCAGAGTATGTGTCCTCTAGTCAACTGCTCAAGTCACATTAGGAAAATCTACCGAACAATAATGAAGAGGTATCGAGTAGCGATAAAACCAACACGTCTTTTTCTGTCTATTTTTGTCGTCGTTTCACAAGCTCAACCCAAGAAACTGTTACTGAGATATCAAAGTATACCAGTCTTAGCGGATTTATCAAAGTTGACGTCATGCCGTTTTACGCAGCATGTCCCTTGTTAATTTATAGGCGTCGCACTCTTTGAACTTCGTCGTTGAAGTTGTCGTCGTTTTAAATTCAATCACTGCATTCATTCTCCTGCTCTGCCTTTCGTTTCAACAGAGAAGTTAATCATCTGAATCATTACACTTGCTGGTTAAAGCGTTGGACTGCAGAACTAACAATTGCAAATGACTGAACAGTTTTCTTTTCCCCGCGATATTCAAGGTAAGGTTGAAGAGTAAACGTACTTCAGTCAGTGTAAAAGTCTGCAGTCTGAAGGTCACATGTTCAGTGCCTGAATTGTTTGGCTCAGTGTGGTTGGTTGGAGAAAGATCGGATGGATATACTAGTTGACTTAGATCCCTCTACTTTGTTAGCAATCAACAGAATCTAATCGCACTTAACCAATTAAAAGTCCATTGTATTTGATGGGTCTGTTAATCATGATATCTGCATTGACCAACCTGTTACCCAACCTGTTAAGGATTATGTATGTATACACCTATTTCAATAAACGTTGGCATCTGAAATCTGAATCTGAAATCTGAGACCGAGAGGGATTGTAATGCATAAGAACTTTATTATTATTGAGGGTATAAGTTGTGGTCTATCTTGTAATTACTGGAATATGCCACGACCTTTAGGCGAAGATCTGCGTTGACGAATAGTGTGGCTACGAGTGTTTTTAGGTCACAGATTCAGATTTCAGATGCCAACGTTTTTTGAAATAGGTGTATATGACTGTATGGCGGGTTAGAAAGAGCTGTCATACCAAGCGACATTTGGGGAAATTATCCTTTGAAGTTTATTAATGAAAAATAACTCTGGACCAAAATAACGAGAAAAAATATCAAGCTAGTGTTGCTAACGTATTACATTTGCAAGCAATCTGATTAAACAATCGAAAATATTTTACTTGCGGTCCCGCTGCTGGATCTAGATATATGGGAGTACTAACGAACGAAAGAAAAACCCGATGAACTATAAAACCAGTAAAACGTGTTTTCAATGCCGTCACAAGTGCAGCAGGAAGTAAAACCAACGAATCACGTGACTATAGCGTTTCGAGATACCAAACTCTAAAAGAAATGATTTTGCATTTCCAACTTGTACGACTGATGTTGCTATTGGTTACGATATTAACGTATGGTTTGCTGTCCTTTCTTTTTATTAGATATGTCGGCTTGTTTCTATTTTTGTTTGTTGTTTTGTAGTTGTTGTATTGTAACTAGTACTCCCATGTGTCAGTGCGTGATTAAACCTCATTGCACGACGAAAGTTAATTTTCAGAGAGAAAAAAATTGGAGTAATTCGCTGACTGAGACCAGTGTGGAGCTCAGTGTGAGTTTTTAAAACTGCGAAGTTCAAAAGAGTCAATAAAAGTAGTGTTCAGAGGAAACAGCGGCGCGAGATTAAAATAACGTACATACCCTTAGCTGCTGCGAGCAAGGAACGTCCGACAACGCAGTCCTGATTGGACGATAAAGACCACGTGATAATGAAACAAACTTTCTGCGATTGTTGTTTTTGTTAGAGATAGAAAGAGAGAGAGAATACTAAAGCTTTGCATGACAAACTTACACTTAATCATCTCACGCAGTCTGCATGGTCTGCTTTATGTCCTTGCTCGTAGTTATGTACTTCCTTGTAATTCAAGCAGTTATCCATGTACCGCTTCCTTGTAATTAGAGCAAATGAAAATCCGGTCGAATAAATTAGATGTCTCTAACATAGAAGCAGCGGATATTTAGCTTGACTTGACTCCCGTAGAATTGTGAAGCCGGCTGAGTTAATACGATTTCATTTTCATGAAGCGCTATGCATGTGTGTTGTTGTGATAAAAGTCGCCCCGGGCTATTGATTTAAAATTAACAAGGCTCCACCTTGAACTCACCATAACAGGGCGAAATCGCTTTAACTGATCATAAACTATCAAAGAAACAGCGCTTCGTATTCTTGAACTTCTCTCGCATGTTTGTAGTGTCAGCTAATGTGTAAGGTTGTTCGTGGAACTGTTGTAAGTACAAATGAACTTTAATCATTTCCTCCGCCTCTTTCGTTATCGTTTCAATCAGCTTTGATGAATATGACGCATCAATAGATCTGATCTAACTTCTTCTTTCAGAAGACAATCCCGAGCTGTGCACAAGACAGATTAAGCATGGACGATTGGCACTGTCAGTACTCACTACCCCATACCGCGGCTACACCACAATGTGGCGGCCAAAACCTCGATTTTGGTCGTACTGTCCCCTTGACTCATGCCCCAGTACATATACATCAAGTCACAGGACAATTTACTAATGTCAATAACGGATACTTCAACGGTAATCACAGCTATGGACGAATGACCAATAATACCAGTGCACCGTCTTACTCAACACACGACCGTCAACACAGAAACATCAAATTACAAAGCCAAAAGAAAGGAAACCAGTCGGAGAAGAAGCGATGGCAAACTGCGGATTTTCGATGGATGTTTACGAAGCGTAAAGGTGAGTTGACTTTGTGTCGTTGGTAGGGCGGCGTGGATGGTCAAAACAAAACAAAACAACAGTCGACCAAGATAACAATGTATGGAAAGTCTTAAAAACGAAAATATTAAGCCTTGCGAGACCAATATCGACTGACATTTCAGAACTGACTGAACCAAGTTACATAATTAAAACAAAATCTAAAACTATTAAATCTAGTATAGGGCCACTCCCTTTTCGTGAATAAAAACCCAACTTTTGAGTAAAGCCGGTAATACACACGAGCAAGTTTTCTATGACAAGTTTTGCATTGAGACAAGTTTGATTTGCTCGTCTGTAAAGGAAATCTTGACAAGATTTTACAGACGAGCAAATCAAACTTGTCACAATGCAAAACTTGTCATAGTAAACTTGCTCGTGTGTAAACCGGCTTTAAAGCAAAGAACGTTTGTTAGGTGTTTGTTTCTAAGTATGTTCAGTTTACAAAAATCAAACTTAAGCTTCATGTGTAGATTAATTGAATTGAAAATTAGAACATTGAATTTAACCAGTACGAAATCCAATCAAGACGAACAGTATATACTCAAGGCAAACACTTTGGAAAACACGAATATATAGTTCTTCATAAAATCCTCAGTTATAGTAACTGACATTTCCATGAGTACAGTACAAAGTAAAATGAACCTTTTATGTTCACCAGTAAATTCAATGAATGAATTGTTGTCTTGCGTGATCTTTTGTAATTCTTTAGTGTTTCTGCGGTTGTATTTGGTGAATTTACATCAACCTTCGCGAAAACAAAAACACTGTTAGCTAATTAAGTCTCCAAACCTCTCTAATAAAGTTCATTATTTTATGCCTCTTTGAAATGTTTTCAAATCAAAATAGTCCTGCTACGAACTAAATTAAATTATATTAATTACGGACCACCAAACAGGCACAACGCTCCATTTTAACAGCTCATTTTTCAGTGAAAGTTTGATTTGAGTTTTGAATGCCAGCATTTTTTATAAAGAATTCTATATAATCAGAAAACCGGTTTCTTTCCAGTTTTTCTTGTTTTCTGATAGAAATATATGGTGTGGTAATTTCTCAGCTGATAGTCTCCCTGGCTATTTAGGTCGTTGTTTTACTTTTTGACAAATTATCGACACACACGAAAAAGAAGCCGCGAAGTGTTAGCAAAATAATGCGAATGGCGAATAGTTTTTGTGTCGCGAAATTCATAAATCATATTTTTTGTCTTACAAGAACCATCTTATCTGAGGTTTATTTGTAGATTGAGCTGTATTTTTGTCTAAATTGAGATAATTGAGAGAACTAACGGTGAAGAATCAGATAAAGTTCTCACCTGTCAGACAGTCAACTCTCGATCCCTTCAGGTGCTCAGTCTTGCCGCGAGGCATTTGTACGTCCACAAATTACTAGTTTCCTGAGTCTCAAACACGAACTTGTACTAGTAGAGCAAGCTGTTTCGAAAAGAATAAATACAACGATAATTGATGTGATTATGTCGTTAATTTCCTTTAAAACAAACGGCGAATCAAGCAAATGCAGCAAAATATGCTCGCCGGCTTTTCAACAAACTTCATTTTCAGTTTCCGCGGCGAATAGAATTTCAACGGTTTCGCAGAAAAGACGGCCGGTTTGTCGGGACGTACAATGCCTTGATTCTCAACCAAAACACACTTCTGAAGGTTCTAGCTGAAGAGCCTTTATCTGATGACTACAATTTGATTTAGAGTGGCTATTGGTCTACGTCGATGTGTAAGCTAATCGACGATGAAGATACAGAAGTGATAAGACAATATTTATCAAGTGTAGAGCTATTATATTAGATCGAGTAAAAGATACGAAGAAGTGACTATCTCAGTAGTCAGACGAGTTTGATCCAACGACAGATGATTCCATCTCGAGTCTGTATAAATGTCAAATGGGTGTCTTTTTGGTCTATTATATGTAATTCTTAGAATAACATCACATGTGCATGGCATCTCTCAACTAAATCATACTTCATAGGGCTCTCTTTTACTGAAATATTGGCATATAAATACTGACTACCGCTATAAATTAGACATACAGCTATTTCAAAACAGGTTGTCTGATATGAATACGATAATACATGCGCATATCATATACATTTTGTATCAGTATAAAAAGAGTTTTTGGTTGTGTTATGCGGTATCTTTCTTATAATATACTGATGTTGGCAGGAGGCTAGCCCATCCATTAGACGGTCAGTTTAGCGAAACCGGCCTTCTGATAAAGCCGCATCTACACGAACAAGTTTTCCTTGACAAGGAAAAATTGACAATTTTTTGTCATCTACACGAGCAAGTTTTCCTTGACAAGGAAAAATTGGCGATGTTTTTGTCGTCTACACGAGCAAGCTTTCCTCTTGTCAAGGAAAATTTGCTCGTGTAGATTCGGCTTAAGACTCTAAATTTGCTTGCAAGACCTTTTTAAAATAGTTGTACATAGCCAGTGTCTTACACTTGTGGGCTTTAAACATAACCGCATGTTTTTTTAACAGGTCAGTCATTAGAAAAAGCAGAGAAAACAGATGATAAATCTCCAGGAAAAGATGGCATATCGCTGGAAGTAGGACAGAAGAAAAGGTTCACCTTTACACAGCGACAACTAGTCGAACTAGAGAAGGAATTCCACTTCAGTAAATACCTGACGAGGTCCAGGCGAATTGAAATAGCAACAAGTCTAAAGCTAACCGAAGCACAAATCAAGATTTGGTTTCAGAACAGGCGCATGAAATGGAAAAGAGAACTGAAAGACTCGCTACAAAAGACAACCTTGCGGCCTCCTGAACTACATCAGCCGAGAATGTACGCAAACAACGTTCATTCATCGAACGACTACTACTCCAATCTTATCCCGGCAGCATCCACAAACACTCGCAATCCGTTAATAAGGTCCAACGCATCCTGCTATTTAGGCGGACCAATGGCTTTTGGATAACGTTTGATTGCACACTGTCCGCCATCATACCGAATGCCTAGTACTTCTTTCTTTTATTCGGTTGTTACATGGTTTCCGAATTTTGTGATATAACGTGGTTGGATGCATGTCGGGATTGGTGATGCCCGATGGATCTGCGCCAGTTTGGAGGACAACTTACTGTACAGGACCGACTGGGATACCTGTGTCCTGGTATGGCCAAGTGTTTCTCATATTCGCGCAAGAAAAAGTTAAATCATGATTTAATAGCGAAAACAATAGGTAAACATGACAGTATAATTGCATCCATATTGATTAAATTGATATGTCGAAAAGTCCGCACAAAATATAGTACCATAGTATAATGTACCATACAGTATATAGTAAATTATAGCTGACTGTCAGTGGTATAGTTAAAAACGATTAAACTGGTTTAAAACATATTCTTGGTTGACTATCATTACGCGGCACGCGGGGGCAATACCGTTCTCAGCACGTCCGGCGAAGGAACACATTGGCTACTTCGCCGAGCTAAGCCGGCTACTTGTTTGTCTTCAATCTAAGTAATAGAACAATGCAAACATTCTATCACTATCACCGAGCTAAGCCGGCTACTTGTTTGTCTTCAATCTACGTAATAGAACAATGCAAACATTCTATCACAACTAACATAAAAAGCTCAACCACTGTCTACTTTATTAGATACGCTGCGTTCTCCATTTCCCATTAAATTGATTAATATTATTATTTAAAACTAGCCTTACTGGTATAAGCCGATTGGGCCATGAAATTATTAAGAACCTTTGTCTACAAAACAGGGTGATAACTACTAGTTTAATACTTATACATTACTAAACAAAGAAAGCTTTTTTTATTACATCATTTGACCAATTCGCTACCGTGGTGATACACTTGCTATCAAAAAGGTTGTGCTGTAATATACGATTATTCTATTCTGTGTAATGTGATCAACTTATCGTCCATATGGACCAGGTTGACCAGGTTGACCAGGTTGACCAGGTTGACCGGGTTGACCGGGTTGCTGAGGGTAAGGATATCCCCCAGGGGGTGGCCCATAGTAATATCCCGTGGGGAGGGGTGCAGAAGGTCCTTGTGGCATGCCATATCCACCCATACCACCAGGAGGGGCATAAGCACCATATCCATATGCATAACCTGGTGCTGGCATTGGCTGGTAGTATCCGCCCTGGGATGATGGCGGTGCACCGGTATACTGTCCCTGTGCTGGAGCAGACTGAGTTGCTGGTGGTGGAGGGCGTGGTGGGGGTTGTCTGGTATCTGTACCAGCGATAGTAAAACGAGATTCCATTAGTATTAATCGTTAGTAATATTCAATCAAAGATATAGTACTATACCTTTGTGATGTGTTGGTGCTACAGGTGTGGGTTCTGCAGGCTGATTTGCGATTGTAGTTTGAAGATCCCTACAAAGATAACAGTTAATAAATAACAGTTCTCACTGACAAATCTCTGGCCCTCTATCTATAACGTTGATTATATGTACATAAATATGAACCCGAAACGACTCGACTCAGTTGTCATGGTACAAAGGTATACAAACAGATAATAAAAATACGTACTGAGACAAATCATCTCTCTCTGTTTTACGAGCAAACACAAGATCGCTTATCTTCTGCTGGAACCTCAGTAGAATTGGCGTTAAATCATTATAAAACTGAAATAGAATGGGAAATATTAGTCTATAAGATATCGACCATAACTTATTTGGTCATTGCATTCCCGTGTGCCTACGTCTACCATGTGAACAGAATTCTCTACACCCTTATCAAGTCTTGCACAGAAGACAGGCAAATACGCCTACGTCTACCATGTGAACATAGTTCTCTACACCCTTATCAAGTCTTGCGCAGAAGACAGGCAACTACGAACATAAAACTGTCACTCGCCTTTGCTTGCTGATTAACACGCGTCGCGCTGTAAAATCCAAATTCAGCCGAAGAAAACCCCGGTCAGTGTTTCTCAAAAACTACATGCGTCTTGGTTAACAACTTCAACTATATACAACACGCAGTTGAGGCTTCACTTGCTAGTGTCCATGACATATCTATGTAAAGTCACGACACTTACTTTTGTTCCTTCTTTAAGGTTTGCAGTAAGCTCCATGTAGCTATCATGAGCTGTCGCCAAGTCTTTCAGCTTAGCTTCTCTTTCACTTACAGCTTGTCCCGACTGTCTCTCTTTGACAAATCGTTCATTACTTGTCTAAAAGAAAGAAAAAAAATACAGTATTGGAATGCTATACAGTTATTATTGCTATTACTATTATTATTATTATTATTATTATTATTATTATTATTATTATTGCTATTATGATGATGATGATGATGATGATGATTAAACAATGCAGCTTTAGGACTCGCCCACATCGCACGAATACACTTCAAAAAGGTCTTCATAATTTTCGATTTCCAGTTACTCTAAAACACCAAACTCTAGCTGGAGGTTGAAGAAAAAAAATCATTTTTATCCTAGCCTTCATCACATTAACATTAATTCAGATATCACTTTAAAAATGGTATAGAACTTTGCAGTAACTGAATTTCATCAGTATTCTGAACATACATGACGCAAAAGTTCAAGTTTCAAGTTCAAGTTTCATTTATTATTATTAATTTGCACTTATTTATATGACAAACATACATTGATATGTGAAAAAATTATCCGTTCAGGTCTTTGTTGAACCAACCTCAAGTGCAGCAAGAACTCTTTCCTGTTCAGCAATGCTTTCGGTGACTTTTTGTTTTACGGGGTCATAGGTACCGCTCAGGTTGCCCCCAATAATGCCCTCAACGTCAGTTATAGAGCCATCAGCTGCCAGGGCACTTAGAAATCGTACGGCTTGGAAAAAATAAAATCATCGTTAGACATTAATATTATATAGGAATGTGCAAGCAAACAAACAACCAGCCAACTCTCTGGATGTAATATTGGTTTATGACATGTGTATTAAACTATGTTTTCTACTGACAGCTCACCCAATCTCGTCCCCAGAGCCCACGTTCCTCTTGGTCAGTTTCTCGGTGCTGACCAAGAGGAACGTGGGCTCTGGGGACGAGATTGCAGCTCACCCATGTCATCTTGACCGACTTTGACGTCTTCTTCCAAGCAATCTCGCTCTGCTTTAATGGTTTCAATCTCGTTGATCAACTTTCGAAGTTCTACAACGACACCGCTTTTTGCGGTGGAAGATGATGATGCACTTACTTTTGGAAGAAACGCAGCTATTTCAGCCTGGTAGTAGAGTTCACCAAATCAGTATCACATGTTAACAAAGCCAGGGCTTTGGGGGAGGGAGGGCATGTGGTGGTTATACTTATTTCTGTTTTGACAACACAAGTCACACGAACAAGAAAATTCACACAGGAGAGGTGATTTAAAACGACAGCATGCAACCTGCAATATACTGTACATACCTCTCCCTTCCATAGAACATCCATAGCTCGTCTATGAGTATTATACTTTTCACGAACGATACCATCAGCCCGGACAGCATTTTCTAAAATACCGCGGTATTTAGCCGTCTCTTCTCGTAATTGAGATGTGAGCTCAGATGATGGCTTTGGGGTCCATTTCTGCTTGAAACGTTCCCTTAACTGCGTGTCTTGACGTTCCTCTTCATCCATTAAACGTAAGGCCTGACGAAATGAAGAGAGAATGATGATGAAATGACTGACAGTGTGCGGCGACCTCTGGATAGTTCAATCCTATCTTTACCTCGTCTAAAACCTCTCGATTTCTTTGCAGCAATTCAGGCAGCTCTTGCATCAAGCTATCTATTGTGGCCACGCCTCCCCTCTCTTGGATTTTAGCTGCCTTTTCTAGTACTGACTTGGGGACTTTATCGCCAGACAAATCCTCAATAGCGGCAGGTAGATTTAACGAAACAAGGACACTGACAACAAAGAAATGAAACATTAAAACAATTCAAGCATTTTTTGTGAATTATAATTGAAAAATGACGAATTTCTAAATTGATGACATTGCCGAACCTGTTAATCAGCTGAGTTCCTTCTCTCATTCTACCAATCTCCATGTTGATAATTTCTGATTTACGGCTCTCGTATGCAACAAGAGCGTTGTGTACTGCCATCGGAACCATTTTTGTAAAAATATCCATAAAGTTATCTGATGCTGGCTTGGAAATTTGCAGTGACTTGGCAAGAGCAGCCCGTCCTATAGCAGGCAGGTTGGCTGGGCTTGGAATCATGTCATTATAGATGAGATGATTGTCCTTTTCATCCTGGGTATATGTGCGTTTTATACGATCAAGCCAGGCATCTGTTTTAAACAACCCTAAACTTTCTTTTTGGGCTGCCTGGACTGACTGGAGTGCTTCCTACAAATAAGAGATCTTACTGTGGATGCAGCATTATTGCTCCTAAAGAACTCTTATCTGAACCGTCATCAATATTATTATTTTTCATTCTTGATTGACAGCTCAGACATGCAAAGAGCACTATTGTTTTGTTCTAATGGGGATATCCTAGCCTGCGTTACAGTCGGTTCAAATCCCGTAACGCAGGATATCCTAGCATACCGAGTATCTGTCTCTTCGAGGAAGACTATATGGGAGATGTTTTCTTCAGTTAGATATATGCCACTGAACACCATTCAGGATTGCAGTATCCACCGGAGCATACATGTAAATATCAAGTCAAATGATTGCACATTACATGCCCAGGATTAGAATACCTTCATTAATGTCACATTCTCTCCATAATGTCCCTTTTCCCTAGCTACCACACCCTGGTAATAATTGGCTATGGCCATAAAGTAACTTTGTTTAGCTTTTAGCACAGAAATCCATTCCTGAAAACAAAATTCACAAAGCATTTCAATAAAAGTACATTATTTCTTGGTGTGTGAAAGAAATGGCAACTCTCCCCAATCCACCCTTCCATTCTAACACAGGAATCCCATTGCAATGATGTCCAAGCACATCAAGGAGGTAAATTAGCCTCACATGACAATCGCTGGCCAGCACTGTCTTGAATTAACTATGCCTAAATTTCATTTAGCCACATGAAGCAATAGTGTTCTGTGGTGACGCAGGTAATGTAATATTATACACATCATTGGTTTCAACAAATTTATCAACAGTGGAACCTTCTATAAGGGGTCACCCTTGGGAAGAAGCAGTGGTGTCCACTTATAAACAAGCGGTGGTGTTTATTATGGGGGTGTCTGCTTACAGGTGTCTGCCTACGGGAGGTGTCTGCTTATGGGAGGTGTCTGCTTGCGAGAGGTGTCTGCATATGGGAGGTGTCTGCTTATGAGCGGTGTCTGCATATGGGAGGTGTCTGCTTATGGGAGGTGTCTGTTTACGAGAGGTGTCTGCTTATGGGAGGTGTCTGCTTACAGGAGGTGTCTGCATATGGGAGGTGTCTGCTTACGGGAGGTGTCTGCTTATGGGAGGTGTCTGCTTATGGGAGGTGTCTGCTTATGGGAGGTGTCTGCTTACGGGAGGTGTCTGCTTACGGGAGGTGTCTGCTTACGGGAGGTGTCTGCTTACGGGAGGTGTCTACATACGGGAGGTGTCTGCTTACGGGAGGTGTCTGCTTATGGGAGGTGTCTGCTTATGGGAGATGTCTGCTTATGGGAGGTGTCTGCTTACGGGAGGTGTCTGCTTATGGGAGGTGTCTGCTTATGGGAGGTGTCTGCCTATGGGAGGTGTCTGCTTATGAGAGATGTCTGCATATGGGAGGTGTCTGCTTATAGGAGGTGTCTGCTTATGGGAGGTGTCTACTTAGGAGGTGTCTGCTTACGGGAGGTGTCTGCTTATGAGAGGTGTCTGAATGTGGGAGGTGTCTGCTTTCGAGAGGTGTCTGTTTATAGGAGGTGTCTGCTTACAGATGTATGCATACGGGAGGTGTCTGCTTAAGGGAGGTGTCTGCTTATGGGAGGTGTCTGCTTATGGGAGTTGTCTGCTTATGGGAGGTGTCTGCTTACAGAGGTGTCTGCTTATGGAAGGTGTCTGCTTATGGAAGGTGTCTGCTTATGGAAGGTGTCTGCTTACTGGAGGTGTCTGAATATGGGGAGTGTCTGCATACGGGAGGTGTCTGCTTACGGGAGGAGTCTGCTTACAGGAGGTGTCTGCTTATGGGAGGTGTCCATTTTGACTGTAAAGGTGTGGGAATATGGTGCAACACTACGCACAACATTGTCCGGCAACATGTACTGTTGCAGCATGTGTCCACCCCTGCAACATGTTACAAGCAATGTTGCATGCATAGAATCGATTTCTACTTCAGCTCAACATTGTGAGCGACAAATTTCATCGGGTAAGAATGCACCAGTCAATTGTAAGCAATATGTGGCAGGGGTGGACACCATGTCTCTTCGCCTTCATTCATTTTCTGTAATTGTATTTACATTTACATTACCTTTTCTAGTTGTTGTTTGACAGTTGTAACGTCACAGGCCTGATGTGCTTCTTTGTATAAGTCAGATGCCTGTGCTGCAACTTTTGCAATGATGGCTGACTTCATTTTATCTGAAAACATTTGCAGGTATAAATCTCAGATACCACTAGAGTCAGGATATCCCAGGGGACGTTACTAGGTTTATGAGTACATGTAGAATTAAGCTCTAGCAAAAAAATCTACAGGACCAAACTAGCAACAAAACTCATCAAAGTGGCATAACATGATGCACTTCAACATTTGGAATAGCAGGCACACAGTGTAGAGAAGCTGGACAAACGTTGTCACTGGCTTATTTGGACAAGCAGGTGGTGTATTGATATTCTTTAAAAGTCCCACATTTACATGTCCATGTATTATCTAAGATGCACAAAGAGTAACATACCATTTTCAGCTTTATACCATATGCTTTCCTGGCCCTGTGCAAGCATGACAAGGCTAAGTGCACTTAGCATCTCTAAGGACAAATCTGGTGTTGGTACTTGATGAAGTTGGGGAAACACAGTATCCTTTAGCATTTGAAATGCACCACTTGCATTCTAAGATAGAATTGAAACATTTTGAATCAATAATTATTTAACTTCATGTAATCACAATAAACCATTACCTAATTTATAAACGAGCAGGGGACTCAGGGACCAAGTCCATAAAACTAATTCAATAAGAAACTATGGCAGCAGAAGTGGGCATCATTTTCTTAGAGAGCAGATCAAACTTAGCTAGTCTGGAAAATTTGGTGAACTTCGGCTTAATATTGACGATGCTAGAGGACATCAAAGATGTCTATTTTCCCATACAAACTCTGTACTTTTTTGACGTTGTCCAGCCAAACCATACATTCACTGCAAAAGTTTTGGGACAACACAGTTTCAAAAGTTTTAATTCTGACGGAATTTGCTCAAATCACATCAATGTACAAATGCTATAATTTCAACATGCTGAAACTTAATTTTGTAATTACACATGTACCTTAATTCTAATAAACTCGTTCCCAGTCCACTGCTGGATTAGGTACATGTAATGCTAATAAACTCATTCCCAGTCCAAGGCTGGATTAGGTACATGTAATGCTAATAAACTCATTCCCAGTCCAAGGCTGGATTAGGTACATGTAATGCTAATAAACTCATTCCCAGTCCAAGGCTGGATTAGGTACATGTAATGCTAATAAACTCATTCCCAGTCCAAGGCTGGATTAGGTACATGTACATTCTCGTACCCAGAGCCCGCTCGTCATTTGGTTTGTCGCTGGCTCTGGGAATCCCTGAAATTTTAGCGAATTTCATTGGCTGATGAAATCAACAATGACTGATCGTATTTGATTGGTTCATGAGATCAACGAAGATTCAAACTTGCAAGGCGAACGAAAGGAATGACAGCGACGGTTGTATTTTCATACAATGGTATTCCGTTATTGAATTATAAAGCTATGGAAATGAGAGTGACTGTGTAGACATAAATTGATCTGAATTCGTAAAGGGAGATCTAACAATACATAAATTATAAAAGTAAAGTAACGGCTACAGACACAATCGATCGTACTCGCTTTGAGTATTCAAAGGAATATTTTTATAATTCAAGAGATCAGAAACAATAACAAAGCGGAAGACAGGAAGGTTCACATGCAAGATTATATTAGAACATGTATTTATCGTCCAGCCTTTACCGCAACAGAGCCAGAGAAGAACCGGTGATGAACGTCGAAGGGATTTTAAACGGCTACACGAAGATAAATGTACAAACTTGTGTACTTGTTATTTTGAATATTCAAACCAACGTAAATACTACGTAGCCAGTAGACTCTTCCACAGTACCCGCTCTCAGCGGTCTTTAGTATGAGCATGCGCTCTGACGACTTGGTCGTCAAAATTTGACGACCGAGCAACAGGGTTTCCCAGAGCCAGCGACAAACCAAATGACGAGCGGGCTCTGGGTACGAGAATGGGTACATGTAATGCTAATAAACTCATTCCCAGTCCACTGCTGGATTAGGTACATGTAATGCTAATAAACTCATTCCCAGTCCACTGCTGGATTACCTGCAGGTACATGTAATGCTAATAAACTCATTCCCAGTCCAAGGCTGGATTAGGTACATGTAATGCTAATAAACTCATTCCAAGTCCAAGGCTGGATTAGGTACATGTAATGCTAATAAACTCATTCCCAGTCCAAGGCTGGATTAGGTACATGTAATGCTAATAAACTCATTCCCAGTCCAAGGCTGGATTAGGTACATGTAATGCTAATAAACTCATTCCCAGTCCAAGGCTGGATTAGGTACATGTAATGCTAATAAAATGCTAATCATTCCCAGTCCACTGCTGGATTAGGTACATGTAATGCTAATAAACTCATTCCCAGTCCAAGGCTGGATTAGGTACATGTAATGCTAATAAAAACTCATTCCCAGTCCAAGGCTGGATTAGGTACATGTAATGCTAATAAACTCATTCCCAGTCCAAGGCTGGATTAGGTACATGTAATGCTAATAAACTCATTCCCAGTCCACTGCTGGATTAGGTACATGTAATGCTAATAAAAATGCTCATTCCCAGTCCACTGCTGGATTAGGTATATACATGTAATGCTAATAAACTCATTCCCAGTCCAAGGCTGGATTAGGTACATGTAATGCTAATAAACTCATTCCCAGTCCAAGGCTGGATTAGGTACATGTAATGCTAATAAACTCATTCCCAGTCCAAGGCTGGATTAGGTACATGTAATGCTAATAAACTCATTCCCAGTCCACTGCTGGATTAGGTACATGTAATGCTAATAAACTCATTCCCAGTCCAAGGCTGGATTAGGTACATGTAATGCTAATAAACTCATTCCCAGTCCACTGCTGGATTAGGTACATGTAATGCTAATAAACTCATTCCCAGTCCAAGGCTGGATTAGGTACATGTAATGCTAATAAACTCATTCCCAGTCCACTGCTGGATTAGGTACATGTAATGCTAATAAAAACTCATTCCCAGTCCAAGGCTGGATTAGGTACATGTAATGCTAATAAACTCATTCCCAGTCCACTGCTGGATTAGGTACATGTAATGCTAATAAACTCATTCCCAGTCCACTGCTGGATTAGGTACATGTAATGCTAATAAACTCATTCCCAGTCCACTGCTGGATTAGGTACATGTAATGCTAATAAACTCATTCCCAGTCCACTGCTGGATTAGGTACATGTAATGCTAATAAACTCATTCCCAGTCCAAGGCTGGATTAGGTACATGTAATGCTAATAAACTCATTCCCAGTCCAAGGCTGGATTAGGTACATGTAATGCTAATAAACTCATTCCCAGTCCACTGCTGGATTAGGTACATGTAATGCTAATAAACTCATTCCCAGTCCAAGGCTGGATTAGGTACATGTAATGCTAATAAACTCATTCCCAGTCCAAGGCTGGATTAGGTACATGTAATGCTAATAAAAACTCATTCCCAGTCCAAGGCTGGATTAGGTACATGTAATGCTAATAAAAACTCATTCCCAGTCCACTGCTGGATTAGGTACATGTAATGCTAATAAACTCATTCCCAGTCCACTGCTGGATTAGGTATATACATGTAATGCTAATAAACTCATTCCCAGTCCAAGGCTGGATTAGGTACATGTAATGCTAATAAACTCATTCCCAGTCCAAGGCTGGATTAGGTACATGTAATGCTAATAAACTCATTCCCAGTCCAAGGCTGGATTAGGTACATGTAATGCTAATAAAAACTCATTCCCAGTCCACTGCTGGATTAGGTACATGTAATGCTAATAAACTCATTCCCAGTCCAAGGCTGGATTAGGTACATGTAATGCTAATAAACTCATTCCCAGTCCACTGCTGGATTAGGTACATGTAATGCTAATAAACTCATTCCCAGTCCAAGGCTGGATTAGGTACATGTAATGCTAATAAACTCATTCCCAGTCCACTGCTGGATTAGGTACATGTAATGCTAATAAACTCATTCCCAGTCCAAGGCTGGATTAGGTACATGTAATGCTAATAAACTCATTCCCAGTCCACTGCTGGATTAGGTACATGTAATGCTAATAAACTCATTCCCAGTCCACTGCTGGATTAGGTACATGTAATGCTAATAAACTCATTCCCAGTCCACTGCTGGATTAGGTACATGTAATGCTAATAAACTCATTCCCAGTCCACTGCTGGATTAGGTACATGTAATGCTAATAAAAACTCATTCCCAGTCCAAGGCTGGATTAGGTAATGCTAATAAACTCATTCCCAATAATTAATTATTATAATTATTATAAATATATAATTATTATTATTATTATAACCTATGCGACTTTGATGCTAAGATAATTGATATAGATCTGTCCCCAGTTGCACGAAAAGCTGAATTAAGCGCTATCCACTGGATAAGTCTTATCCAACGGATAAAACTGATGCAGTTATCCAATAAATTTTATCCGTTGAATAGGACTTACCTGGTGGATAATGCTAGCCATCTTTCGTGCAACCAGGCCCGGACTTTGCTATGTCTTACCTGAAACAATTTTGCTGCTAGTTTGATACCATCTTCTGAATTTAGATTTTGTGCACTGGCAATCTGGCTTTGCAAAGCTCCAATGTTGAATAACAGGCATACTCTCTCATATGCATTACTTGACAAAGCTATAAAAGCATGTATAACAATTTATTGTACAGACAGTAGAATAATTGATAATAATAATTTAATACTTTACTGGTTTGATATTTGATATACAGTGGAACCTCTATATCATTGGTCCCAATTTTTTTCATCAGTCAAGCTCTCTAAATTATACATGTACCTCTATTAAGTGGCCACCTCTATATAACGGCCACATTGTAAAGTCCTGAGGGTGGCCGTTATATAGAGGTTCCACTGTAAAATATTGTACAGTCTTTCATGAGCCTGCTCAACAAAATTTATGTCAGTAACAGAAACTGAAAATATAACTTCATCTTGAGAATTATTTATGTATACATGTGTACACTGTTCTTGTTATCATTTACAACTACCGGTACTATACATGGACTTCTTGTATACTTACATGTGCATGTGTACACTGTTCTTGTTATCATTTACAACTACCGGTACTATACATGGACTTCTTGTACTTACATGTTTTTTTGTAACCAAACATTGAACCTTTATCAAATGCATCATACCAAGTAAAAGAAATACGAATCTAAAGTACATAACACAATGAATGTTCAATTAAAAGATAGCTTAATAAATCATCACAACAAGTGACTGGAATGAAACTTAAACACAATTTATTTAAAAAGCACTAAATTTATCGACATTTTTCGAACGTTATTTAAGAGTTCTTTATGTCTTCTCTCGTGAGTCTATAACGTAATGGGCACATGAACGCACGTTGAATAATTGATAATAATAATTTTATATGATGCCCATTGCTAATAAGTAGTCTTTTCTGCATTCATACAAAAGTTTAGACGTGTATACATACCGAAGCACAAATCACATTTGCACAATTAATTATACATACATGTACAGTATATTATTATAATAAATCTAACCTGAGATTCAGCTATTGGTAATTTTCCCTCCATTGCAACAAGCTGGTCAAAATATCTAAAAAATAACTTGCAGATTAATACTATCATAATCACTGTACGAATTCAATATACAAATTAGGCTTCAGGCTCCAGCTGTTCAAAGCAGTGGATTGTTAGCACTACAGTACTGGTCAGAATAAAGCGAACCAAAAAACGTGTTAATTTTGTGAGTGCATCGAGAGTTTGAAAAAAACCCGCGTATGCGCATTTACGTATATTTGACAAACGCGTTTGAAGAAAATATCAGTAAACACCGGCACAATAGAGGTATTCAAAACTAATCACCAAACATTACCTTGAAGCTTATTGATGCAAAGTAAACTACGAAGTGTTTTCGTAGTTCAACGGTGTGACGCCAAAAGACACTTCGATCGTTCATCTGTCATGCTAGCTGGTTGATCAAGCAGTTTATTTGTATTCATATCTCGGGTTCTTCGTAACAAGGAACAGCTTAACTTAAAGCTTATAAGTTGAGGCTCCTAAGTTGAGGCTCCTTAGAAGTAGAATTGAGGCCTTTTAATTTGATGCGAAGTATAAAACTTTCGAAGTGTTTTCAAGTTCAAACCATTCTGTGTGACCCAAATGATGGTCCGATAAACTTGGTTTCGGCTTACAGTCTTTATAATTATTATATGTTTGCCATGCATGAGATAAAATGCATGTAGAACTTGCCTCAAATTAAATGTGGAGAAGTGTAAAGCAATGCGTGTGAATGCAAAAAACATAAAACATATATATATATTTTTTATATATTAAATTTTAATATTTTACGCCAGATAGAATTTAAAAAAGGGGGGAAGGGTTGGGGAAATTAGGTGGGGCTTTGGGTTTGGGTATGGGTGTAGATTTTAGGTAGATAGGTCTCCTCAATTAGTTTACACTTGTGTAAGCTAGGTAATTTGACACGTTAATAAAGGTTATTATTATTATTATTACAGTGAACGAATAACCAGTAGAAGATGTAGAGAAATTCACATATCTTGGTGCGACAATGACAAAGCAAGGAGGAGGCGAGGAAGACATGAAGGTTAGAATTGGAAAAGCGAGGAGAGCGTTTGCGAGCTTATTCAACATCTGGAACACTAGCAACATCAAGAGGAAGATGAAGATCAGGCTCTATAAGACACTGGTAAAACCCGTACTTCTGTACAGATGCAAAACATGGAAAATGAACAAAGCCGATGAGAAAAAGTTGGATGTATTTCAAACTGCTGTCTAAGAAGGATAATGAAGATAAAATGGCAAGATAAGATCAGCACGAAAGAATTACTGGAAAGGGCCAACATTGAAAGACCAAGTGGAGAAGTGAGACGGTGAAGGTGGAAGTTCTTGGGTCATACTCTCAGAAATTAGGAACACGACAACTGTGCAACAGCACTTACATGGGCACCAGAAGGAAGGAGGAAGACAGGAAGGCCAAAAACTACATGGCAACGAACAGTTGAGAAAGAGAGAGCAAAAGCTGGTTGGAAGTCCTGGGATGAAGTATATGGTGCACAGCCAGGAACAAGACTAAATGGAAGAAGAATATTGAGGCCTTATGCGCCTCTTACTTTATTGGCACGTAGAAGTTAGGTGACAGGAGACATGCATGAGATGTTCTTCTGTTTTACTTTACAAAAGAAAACAATACCTATAGAAAGTGAGTAAAAAAGAACTACACGTTTAAAAAATATGTGTTTGCAAACGCATTTAAAAAACGTGTTACTGCGTTTGGGCTACGTTTTATTTGCGTTTGCATTTCGTGTGCGTTGTTCGCTTTATTCTGACCGGTACTGTACACTTACATGATACAGTATCTGAGTAGATAAATTAATTGGATATAATATCAACAGTATCATTCTTATCTACTGGGTAATAAGGATTTATTGCTGTGAGCATAGTGAGCAGCGAAACTAATCTTGGGCTTCCTGTGTTGCGATGGGGCTTTGATGCTGGCTACAACTGAGATTTCTGTTAGTCCCAATGATTTTCAGAGTACACAGTACTTAGTGAACAGAAGAATTTGATGTTGGGTGCGCTTTGAGCACCAGGATAGGCGCTATATAAATATTAAAGTATAAAGTATTATGACCAGCAGTGGTAATAATACCATTACATGGTTAATGGTGCTCAAACTTGGTGGCTATACAATGTTAAGTGCTACTTACACTCAGAAAAGAAATGTGTTAAAGAAAGCGAAGGCTCAACATGTTCATAGCGACTGACAGTGAATATTTTGTGGGGTGCCCTCCCCTTGCTGCTGGAGTGCTTGTGTTTTGCTCCCACCCTCCTCTCCCTGGTGGTACAAATTGTAAGTATTATACTAATAATATAAACTCCACTGACTGCTCTCAGTGAGTCAGGTGCCAGGTGGTGGACTTTGGATGGTTACCATGGTTACATCCTGTGCCGCCAAGGACAGGAGCATCCCTAGTGGTGGCATTAGAGTACCTACAGTTGTAAGCCCAACCTCATCTTCGCCAATGAGTTTATAATCATATAACAATCAGTGGTAGAAAACACAGCTTTTCTCTTTTTAATTTTACACAATATTTTCACATGTGAAGACATCACCACTGGCCAGCATATCTTCACATGTGAAGGTATCAATGATATCACCCACTGGCCACTGGTAGCGGTGTTGATATAAAGTATTTTACGACGTTGCTATCTGCAGCCAGTATTGTTATATAATAAAATGTAATAATAATTATAATAATATTAGAAGTGTCTACATTGTAAGTGCCTTTTCTTAAAATTTGAAAGACACTTTACAGCTATAGGTGAAAAGAACATAATAAAATAAAATATAGATAAATAGATAAAATATAGATAAGCTTACAGTTACATAAGCTTACATAACAATTAAGTTTATTAGTAGGTATATTATAACTTATTGTTAGAAGCATTTTATAAATCGAACTTTTATAGTAGAACTCAAAAGGGAACTCATATTTTCACCGCCACAACACCAAGACTCCTTCAGTTGAGGCTTGAGTAATTTTAGGGTCTGACTCATGCATGATGTCCATGCAACAATCGTACATGTACTGATGTAGTGATGTACACCCCCATAGTCACGTCAGATTACGAAATTACAGCCTTCAAGTTTTCAAAATTTAACATACCGTATTGATGAGTTTACCGTAGTACTAGTACTTACAACTTTGAAACAGAGAATATACTTATTTACTTATTATAAATTTATAGTTTAGATTTATAAGCTTACCTACTGCTGGTGCTATGTACAAGTTACAGTGTTCATATTACGAAGCTTCGTTTGACTAACTTTAAGCTTATATCCTGTTTAATAAGGCTGTATCCAGTAGGTCATAAAAGCACAATTCTTCAATCCATTACGATTATAATAAGCTATTAATGTCTTACCTTAGCAAAGGCTGCAAAGCAGACTCATGTTTCTCTGGACTTTGCATAACTGCAGTTGTTCGTAGCTTGTTCAAGTCTGCAATAGCATCAGCATTTTCGCTCAAAATCTCATCGCTAAATGTATTCTTGATGAACTTTTCGAGAGGTTTCTTATAATCAATCGCATCGGATCTCTTCATAGGCACCGTTATCCAGCCCGCCATTTTTATAGAAAGAAAGTTCTTCCTTCCTTCAAACGAACGTTTATAACGAACGTCTTCCAAAATGAAGGAAATACACTGTTACTATTTATAGAATCAACGGTGAGAGACTGGGTACGAGTCTCACACCCAAACGAGGTAATCCTTACCCAGGGAGGGAGGGAAAGGAGAGGACCCAACAAATCCATCAAGGATCACTGACTTGATATTCAGACTTTAATAGAATAATGGTTTCCCCCTCTATTTGGTGTTGTCGTCCTTGAAAACATGGATCTTTTTGAGAATAAAAAAGAGTTTGAATATTCTCGTACCCAGAGCCCACTCGTCGTACGAGAATGTCAGAAAATAGTAAATGATCATGAAAACGAGGTCGTTCCAGTCTCTCTCTGACACTGGTAAACAAGATGGCGGACGATGTGAAGTTTGATCATACAGTATAACTCTTGGTATAAGTTCCTAGCGTTTTAATGGCGTCCAAATGGAAGCCCAAATTTTGGAAACCAGGTATAGCTTGTGTCACGTTTACTTATGGCGACTCAAACGTGTTCCGATCAAAATTTGTGCATGAAATTTAATACATATAAATATAAGCTTAAACATGTGCATTGTTCATTTTCGTTGCAAAGGAACTGACGATCCTGGCTCAAGTATAAATGAAGAACGAGCAAGCAGCAACGACGACAGTGGTGTATCGTTGGTGTATAATCCACATGCATCGTTATCTATTACCCTGCAAAGACAGCGCCTTCCTATATTCAAAGTACGTCTGTTCCCGGGGTATCCAATCGATGAAAATCGATCATCGGAAAGGCAATCGATAAATCGATATCAATCAATATAATTAGCTAATTGATATCGATTGACATCGGGCAATCGATAAAAATCGATAGTCACACAAAGTTGCCAATCGATTAAAATCAATTAATCGATTAATATCGATTGGATCGGAATCTGCTGGTCAGGTATCAAAATCAAAATCATTCTATTCAGTATAACAACTAATTCTGATGCTGTTGGCAAGTTTATTGTTCGCTTGTATAAATCTGCAATTACCAGTGTTTTTCAATACTCTAGCTGCTTAATTCACACTGAAGAACTCCATCAGAAATTCTACAACGCGAACGTGAGGACGACGGCGCGTGAAATGTTCAAAATGACCGTTGATGTCCGTGACGGCAATCTACGATGGCATTTGACCTGTTTTCACGTCGTAGATTGCCGTCACGGACGTCAACGATCGTTTTGAACATTATTCGTTAAGCTATCAATTTTCATTGAAAATCAATGAAATTACGTTATCGATTTTTATTGGTCACAGAAAACCTCCACATCGATTTTCATCGATTACCAATATCAATCGATTAATTGATATCGACTGTCATCGATTGTCATCGATTGATATCGGATATCGATTTTATCGATTGGATACCCCGGGGTCTGTTACATGTACAAACAACTGTCAGAGGTGAAAAACATTCTCACTTGTACAGTTACAACACGAGATTGACAGATTGAAAAAATTAAAACGTAACTAATGGCTTAAAATAGGCTTGTAATGATATTGGAATAATAATAATAGCAAAATATAATAGCAAAAACAAATTTCTAATATATTTTTTATCAACAGCACAGAGCAAATATTTTATATCTTCTTGAAAAATACGAGACAGTTGTTATTGTTGGAGAGACTGGATGTGGTAAATCAACACAGGTAACTTATAATGAGTTAAAGCACTATTCTTGAGGACATTGCCTGTGACATCATGGCGGCCATGTTGATTCCTGACAACACATCAACTCACCACCAACATGGCCGCTGTGTCTTTGTACTTTAAATCTCCAGGGATTGATTATAAACCAGGGATTGATATTATTCAGCTGCTACTAGTAATTAGAATATCATTATTTACCTTTGACTGAGGGGCAAAACTGACCCCATGCACGGTGGGCAAAAATGTATGTGAAATCGACAACCTTTGTATAACTTCTACAGTTTTAATCCAATCAAAATGAAACTTGGCAATGTGACAGCATATGTCAAGGCAACAAATTTGTTCTTTTTTGATTTTTGATTTTTATGATTTTTGGTGGGAAAATGATGTCATGAACATGCCAACAAATTTTGAAGTTCAAAACTACACTAAATTAATCATTGCATTTGAAAGAACATGTAAAATTAGAGAAATAGCTGAAATAATATCTCAGATATCATTATTCAATCCAACGATATTAATTTTTGAAATTTGAAATTTCCGCCATTTTGTGCTATTTTTAGTAACAAAATGGCGGATTTTCAAATTTCAAAAAATCATATCTTTGGATTGAATAATGATATGTGAGATATTATTTCAACTATTTCTCTAATTTTACATGTTCTTTCAAATGCAATGATTAATTTAGTGTAGTTTTGAACTTCAAAATTATTTGGCTTTGTTGGCATGTTCATGACATCATTTTCCCACCAAAAATCATAAAAATCAAAAAAGAACAAATTTGTTGCCTTGACATATGCTGTCACGTTGCCAAGTTTCATTTTGATTGGATTAAAATAATTAATGTTATATATCTTGAAGTTGCAGTCATAATCAATAATAATTAATGTTGTTATTATTTCTAATTTCAGATTCCCCAGGCAAGTCTTAATGGCACTACTTCATTCATTGTGTGTGTGTCTTGCATTATCTTGGCGTAAAACTTTCTTTCTCATACAATAGTATTTATATGAAAGTGGTTGGACCTCAGATGGAAAGAAGATTGGCATAACCCAGCCAAGACGAGTGGCTGCTGTCACGGTAATTGTAACATGAATGATGGAGTTTATCGTACAAATAAGTTACTTAAAATTATGTGATGTGTCCACAGGTAGCCATGAGAGTAGCAGATGAGAAAGGTTGTTTAATTGGTCAAAATGTAGGTTATGCTGTAAGATTTGATAATTGCTGTGATTCACAGATGACAAAGATCAAGGTGATTACTCTGTCTTCATCCTTGGGAAACCAGGGATATATTCTGTCACTTGTTTCTTGCTCCCAGAACAAATACCCCTGGGAGCAAAGTCTTTTGGAACTTGTTTCAGAAGTCAAAATTCATCTTGTTTCTGAGGAATGTCGACAAATCAGTATCAATGATATTCTGCTTTGTTTGACAGCCACCATATTGAATTTTGACTTCCGAAACAAGTTCCAAGAGTAACTGGTGAAATGCAGTCAGTTGTCAGCTTATTTTGACATTCCTGCAAGCTTTCCACTTTTTGGGGATGAGAGATTGGGGCAAGAGAACTTTAGGCAATCTCTGCCAAAATGTGGAATAAAATATTGCTCCTTTTTACACTTTATTTCTTTATATTCATGCTATATACATTTGTACTTAACATTGCTGGATTGACATTAGTTCATGACAGATGGAATTTTGTTAAGAGAGATTATGGGAGATCCTCTTCTTAAAAAATACAGGTAAGAAACAGTATTTGTGCAATAAATTGGTATTTTGTATGTACATGTAGTCAGGTATAACCATCAAGCCAATCACTAAATGTCATGTTTGACCTGACAGAACATACTATAGTCATACTGTACATGTGCAGAGACAGAGAAATAATTGACAGTAGTGCCTTGAAGGATCCAGACCAGTTTACTCCAACCAGTTTAAGGAAATCAGTCACAATGATAAAATATACATATATATATAATACTGTATTTCTTATAATACGTACTGTATATATAATGATCATAAAATTTTTGTCCTTCAATTAAAAAAGTGTTCTTGAGAACATAACACAGGAATAAACATTCTAGAGATTCTCAAACATAAATATTAGTAACATTTCCAAGGGAGACAATAGTTTAATCAGCTTTTCCCTGTTTTTAGTGTTATAATGATTGATGAAGCTCACGAAAGAACACTTTACACAGATATCATTCTTGGTCTCTTGAAAAAGGTTATTGTACAACAATCATTATTCAAAAATGTTTATGTGATTACCCATGCATTGCAGGGGTAGATATACCTATGTACCGTATGTACATTGTAACATGAGATATGTATTTTAAGTTTATTAAAATTAAGTGGAATCATGTATTATTTTGTAGATAAAGAAAAAGCGCAAGGACTTGAAAGTGATTATTTCATCTGCAACACTTGATGCTGAGGTAATGTGGCAAAATTATATTAAATACTAATATTATAATAATAGCTGTAATAATAATAGTAATAATAATAATAGTAATAATAATAATAATAATAATAATAATAGTAGTAATAATAATAACAATAATAATAATAATAGTAGTAATAATAATAATAACAATAATAATGAATTGAAAGTATTTAACTTCGTCAGGCAAAAGAACTAGACGACAAACGCATATTCAGACGTTTCGCCGGTGAAGGCTTCATCAGTGGTATATTTTAAACTGAAAATCACTCTCTAAATAACTTACATTTGAATAGTGAAATACCCAGTGGTATTGGTTGATTAAACAATGCTTAATAATTACAATACAGTAAATAGATGTGGTGTCCTGGGAATAGTAATAACAATGTACTGAGTTATATGCAGAGAAACCTGCCTACACAGCCATTCATAATGTTTGTTGATTGTTTTCTTATTTCAAGTGCTTCAATTACTTTACGCTCTTTGGGGAATTTGATGTTAGGGTGCAGTATTTTCCATCTAATTGGGGATTCTTTCAGGAAGTTGGCAGAGTGTGATTGCAAATGTGTGAACACGGTCTGGCCACGGAGGTGTTCTTTTATCCGTGAACCAATGGTGCGTCCTGTTTCTCCAATGTAGACTGCTTGACAATAAGAACACTTAATGTGGTAGATGGTATTCTTAGTTAGGCATTTGTTTTCCCTTTCAGCCAGCACACATGTTTCACATTCGCGAGGACAATTTTGCTTGACTTTGGGCGCTGCGAATATCTTTGAGAGTGGTCGTCCGTTCATAAAGTGTATCTTGATTCTATCGGCCATACCAGATCGTCGTACAACGATCTGGTATGGCCGATAGAATCAAGATACACTTTATGAACGGACGACCACTCTCAAAGATATTCGCAGCGCCCAAAGTCAAGCAAAATTGTCCTTGCGAATGTGAAACATGTGTGCTGGCTGAAAGGGAAAACAAATGCCTAACTAAGAATACCATCTACCACATTAAGTGTTCTTACTGTCAAGCAGTCTACATTGGAGAAACAGGACACACCATTGGTTCACGGATAAAAGAACACCTCCGTGGCCAGACCGTGTTCACACATTTGCAATCACACTCTGCCAACTTCCTGAAAGAATCCCCAATTAGATGGAAAATACTGCACCCTAACATCAAATTCCCCAAAGAGCGTAAAGTAATTGAAGCACTTGAAATAAGAAAACAATCAACAAACATTATGAATGGCTGTGTAGGCAGGTTTCTCTGCATATAACTCAGTACATTGTTATTACTATTCCCAGGACACCACATCTATTTACTGTATTGTAATTATTAAGCATTGTTTAATCAACCAATACCACTGGGTATTTCACTATTCAAATGTAAGTTATTTAGAGAGTGATTTTCAGTTTAAAATATACCACTGATGAAGCCTTCACCGGCGAAACGTCTGAATACGCGTTTGTCGTCTAGTTCTTTTGCCTGACGAAGTTAAATACTTTCAATTCATTTATTACCAGGCATGGCATCCAATAACTGTTCTTCAACAATAATAATAATAGTAATAATAATAACAATAATAATATTCAATATGTTGTTGTACGTAGGTGCCATGTTATAATAAAGATTCGTTTCTTCTACGTAAAGGATTTAATATATCCGAGCTTTCAGTTCAGCAATATCAGAGCACACAAACACCAATAACCATGACATCTCTTGGGTAGACACGAGGATACTTGCCAGTGAGAACAACTGGACGAAACGAAGATGGACGGAGGCTTGGTTAATTGCCAAAAATAAGAACGCAATTTTTAATAGAGACTGTGGTAGAACCATTCCAAATAATTATTTTCCTCTTTTACGGCATTAGTGTGAATTGTTAGAATTAGCGCGCGCTATCAAAGAGTTCATCACTCTTCTGTGCGCGTGCATAGCAACGCGTTTGTCATTTGTCATTGTTTTCTACGTTAACTGAAAGTTCGTTAGAATTGCCTTCATTCCCTGATGATGGGCCATGG